>OX456526.1:142217779-142409517 GCA_949748255.1 Eustalomyia histrio | reverse complement strand
ATAATTTAAAGCATACTTTTGAGGTTAATTTAACTTTAATATCGTTTTAGGGGATGTTTAAAAATTTCAATAATATTTCTGAATATTATTTTTTATAATTTAAGTTAAAACACACACTTTTTATATTTTCTTACTTTTTTATAAAATATTAATGGATTTTTTATTTAAATTAACTCATAAATATTAATTTATTATTTTTAATAATTTTTTTTTTTTATATTGAAATATTTATTTCATAATTTTTCTTTATATTCAAAATTATTATTTTTTCTTTTTAATTTTTCCCCTCAAAACACACACTAATACCGAAATCCATAAACATAAATTATAATTTTTTGTGTTATATATTAACCGTTCCGTACCATTTTGACAATGCTTCGTTAGCAAATAACGTCCGTGTACTGAATTTGTATTACGAAAATTGTCGCAGTTTTTGTATACGACACATATAAAATGTAGTTGGTTTGTTGATTCTTTTCTACTCCATAGCTAAACTTCGGCTATAGAAATTTTTGTTTCTCAGACGAGAGACGAGACTTAAATTTAGTACTCTTTCATATTCAATCAACAAAAAGCAAGAAAATTCTTATAATTTTTGTTTTCGTTTTTTGTAATAAATTTTTAAACATTATAGAAATGATAAGACATACATAGTTTTTTTTTTGTACTCAAATTTCTCACAAACTCTCGTTATCAGCAAAAGTTTACGTTCTATTGTTTTGTTGTTTTCATTCAATAGTAAAAATGTTGTCCTAGTCCAGTGATTGTTTTTTTGTGTGTATGTGTGTTGTTATTCGTTAAATATAGTAAGTTTAGGCATTAACTGTAACTTGTTATCGTGTGTATGCTTATAACGTTTTTATAACGTTAAAAAGAGTGTAATTTTGTTTAGTTACTCTCAGAGCGTGTGACCTTTTAGAGAGATTTCTAAAAAACCGGCTTCTCTAAAGAGTTTTTTTAGTAGTTCAAACACGTGAGTTTTAGTTAATATTTAATGCGCAAGTCTGGTTTAGTACTAAAAAATATTAAGCGGCAAATTTTAGTATTTTTTTTTGAAACTGCCAATGCTGCCCTTTAATACAAAAAAAGGTATAGTTAAGACTAATTGTTTTCAATGTGGCTTTAAAATTTAATTGTTTGATAAACGATTTAATATTAATTGTATTTACTATGATTTAAAATCAATGATGTATAAAATTGTTACTTAAGCTGTTTAAAACAAAAAAATTATTTTCAGTTAATATTTATGTGTGTTAACTGCATACAAAAAATTACTGGTTACAATTCGGCATTTGAAATACTACATAAATATTTAAGGGAGCTAAATATATATTTCCAACTTGGATACAAATTAATGACCCATGTGAAAATCAATATACATTTATAGATATGAAAATACGTGATCGCATATGTGCCTGTATATAAAACATACATGGGCATGCGTATTCAGAGTTTAATATATGACCATATATCTTCGGATCCAAAAATTTGTAGCATATGACCGTATATGAACATATATATGCCTATATGCATCATATATGACCATATATGAATCATATTTGATCATACATGAGCACATATATGAACATACATATGCAAGCCTATATCCATCATTATGACCATACATGAATCATATTTGATCATACATGAGCACATATGAAACTTGTATGACCATATATGGCCAAAACTCTCAAAATTTTGAATCCAAAAATGTACATATGTTTCGATACGCTATTATGTATGGTCATATATTGTACTATGCATTAATATAATCATGTATGACCATGTGTGATCATATACAAATTAATACATAAATTAATTTTTGGAATGTTTTCTGTTTTTGACGATTTTAGTACTTTTAGGAAATGTCACTAAAAATAAAATAAATTAATTAACAAGATGTACTTAGGCCCTGTGCGTTGTGCCTAAATAAATTCTTAACTAAATACAAATTGACAAAAGGTTTTTAAATTGTTTTGAAAAATATTTGAAAATATTTTTAAATTTCAAAGAAATTTAGAAATCTGAATTTAGTTTATATTTTATTAAGCCAGTTCGCACCTACCCTTAGTATTGCTTTGTCTATACAGTTTAAAACAGAGTCTAAAATCGTCTTTTAATTTATTTACAGTATCTATCTAATAAGATGTTAAATATAAAACTTTAGAAAATTCTTGAAGTATGTATGAGATTTTACTCGACACCAAGTATATTTTGCCCCGCAGCAACGTCATATCAGGTTTTTAATTAAAAATTAATTCAATTATTAAGAATAAAATTATAAATTTTTTGTAAAAAAATTTCGCAATCGTTTTGGTACAGAGTCGACGAGTTTGTAGAACATTTCCGGAGGGACTTCCTCCCAAAGCCCCTTTACTTCAGAAATGGTCTCTTCCCTAGTACGAGTCAATGACACACTTCTTTTTGCCTTTATATATGACCAGATATTTTCAATTACATTTAAGTCTGGACTTTAGGGTGGCCAATCCAATATTTTCACGCCATAACCGATCAAAAGCTGCATTACCATACGGCTTTTGTGACATGGGGCATTATCCGATTATTTTATCACCCGATTGGAATGCGTGATTGTTTAAAATATTCAAATATTTATATTGATTCATTGTTCTATCGATCGAGACTAAATCGCCAGCTTCATTGGACGAAATACAACCCCAGAACATTACCGAGCCACCACCATGGCTCATTCTTTTGCTGACTGGAGCTAGTTTCTTACGAGTCTCCTTCGGAAGTCGAACACATGTTTTTTTTCCGTAACCCATGATACTCAAAACTACTCTCATCAGTCCATAAAACCCGGTTCCAGAAGCTTGGAGGCTTATCAACATACCTTCTGGCAAATTCCAACCGCTTTACTTTTTTGCCAGCTGAGATGTATGGTATATTTTGTATTACATACGTACCAAAACTTTGTTGAGTAAGGCGCCTACGTATTGTGAGTTCACTTACGGGATCGTCAGAATATTTCTGCAGCTGAGATGCTAAGTATTTTGGAGTTATAGTGGGATTTTTCTTAAATTGACAAATGATATGCCTGTCTTCTGTTGATGTAGTTTTGCTTTTTCTGCCCGTCCGGGCTAAATTTTGGACTGAATTTATTTTCTTATGCTTATTGATTTGGTAATGCACTGTTTGTCTTGATAAATCATATTCTTCACAGATGTCTTTAACAGAAATACCACAATTATATTTGGTGACAATTTCAGCCCTAACCTCAATGCTTAACTCTAATTTTTTCACCATATTGAAATGAAAAATATCTACAAGGTATTAATTTAACCAAATACATTTTTTATTATAAAAAAAAAAAAGTTTTTTTACTTACCAAATTTTAAAAATAATGTCCGTCAAAATACTTTTGTCAAAATCAAAATCGCGCTAATTGCTGAAAATCACCTTATTTGACGAAAGAGATAATGCAACTGATTAAAATTGGGAATTGGCAAACAACAACAAAAACAATTGCAATGTTGGAATTTATTGATACTAAAGAGCGGGCAGCAGTTTCGTCAAAATAAATATGCCGCCCCCTGTATGTTCATATTTTAGTTAATTCTGATTTTTTTTTTTGAGGAGATTATACGCTAAATTTGAAATTCCTAGCTTCAGCGGTGATAAATGGTGACGTTTTTCTTTTTAATCCCATTTTTAACCCTTATTTTTTGATATAAGATTTCTTATGAAAGGAACCTTAAGAAGGAGGCTATTCCCCTTAAAGGTTCCCAGAATTCTCGTCTCAGCGGATATCTACAACGGAATATCATACAACAAATTTCAAAATCCGCCGCTTTAGGATAGATGACAAAAAGAGCACATTTTGCCATTTCAGCACAATTTTTCACGTTTTATTGGAACTTAGCTTATACTCAAGGGAACTCACCGTTCTAGCCGAAAACGTTCTACGCGAAAAAAAATCATAAAATGCTACTCTTGTTAAATTTTAAGTTTTTACCTTGAGCGGCTTGAGCTGGGTGATAAAGGTGGTACTTTTTATATTTGTTGCCCTATTTTCGCCTCGTCCATGTTGGATATTCCTAAGGGTATAATTATAAAATTAGGACAGACATTAGTGAACCCACATTTCCTAGCCAAAGTGGTTTGGATAAGCAGTTAAGGGAAAAATCTCCCCTATTAAGCCCCCTACTTTAACAGGTCAACTGAAAAGTTCCCGCCTACCATAGTAAAACACATTTTTTTATCAAAATTCGTTTTTTTTATTTAACATAGTTCCCTTCAAGGGTGATACACTGATTATAGCGTCCCTCCAATTTTTCAATACCATTTTTGTAGTACGATTTGTACTTTGCTTCAAAATAGGCCTGAGTTTTGGGCGAACACCTCTTCATTCGACGAGAATTTCATTCCAACGAGCATTCTTTTGAGATCTGAGAACAGGAAATAGTCGCTGGGAGCCAGATTTGGAGAATACGGTGGATGCGGAAGAAATTCGAAGCCAAATTCATGGATTTTCGGCATCGTTTTCACTGACACGTTGCATTGTCTTGGTGAAACAACACTTTCTTTTTCTTCAAATGCGGCCATTTTCCGGCAATTTCGTTCTGCAGACGGTCCAATAACGCTATGTTATAGACGCTATTGATGGTCCTTCCTTTTTCAAGGTAGTCAATGAAAATTTACTCAAAATGCTATAATTCACAAACTAAAGCTGAACCCGTTATCGCGTCAACGCTTTGTACACGTCAATGCTTTTAACGCTTTACTGAAATTCAAGTTACATACGAAGCTTTTTACGCTTTTGTTTTGATCATCTTTAGCGTAAATTTGTTGAATAAAATAAATTTAAAATAAAGAATTTCGTGTTTTTTACAGCTTCAATTAGTTTTTCCTCCATTGTGTAGTTTTCAAAATAAAAATAACCTATCAATATCAGCTGATCTGTTCATACGCTGCTTATGACGCTTACATAAATAGAAAGTAGACCTACTTTATGCGTCATACGCTTCAAGGCATTCTACGCTTTGGTACTATGTAACTTGCAGCATACAATTACACTGATTCTACTTTTTTAACAACAGCGTATGACGCGAAGAAACGCAGCATGCGTGGTATGGACTTTCAGCTTAATGATCCGACAGCTGTCAAATTTATACACGTGTCTTAGGGCTAACTAAAAATCATAATGATTTATGTCTAGTAGCGCCATCCGTGTGTCAGACTTCTGAATTGAGCTGTTATTACACTACTCAATTAGTCCATACCCCAGGGTTTTTAAATTTCAGCTTTCCGTCCAAGGCGGCTTGGGCAGACAGGTAAGGCAGGTACTTTTCCCCTTTAAAATACAATTTTCACAACCATTTTACCAGTGACTTTGGTAACAAAATAGTAATGCAAATGATAAGAGGAGGAAGTAATGCAAATGATAAGAGGATATCGAATCTATGTAATAAATGATGTACTGAACAGTTTTTTTATACAAGGTTCTGCAGTGTTTTTTTTTTAATTTTGTCTAAGACACAATTCCATGAATTGGCAATGAATTGGTGACTTAAAATTCAAAGTAATGGATTATTTTACAAACATTTTTAATTTCATCTAACAGTGCAGATATTTTTGCAATTCTTAAAACAAAATAATAACATTGATTTTATAATAAAGTTATTGTTTTACTAATAACTGCAGTTCATATTCATCTAAAACATGCATTCTTGAATTCTATAAGCTTTACAGGCAATGTTTCCATTTGTTGTAAAACATGATGCATACTCTGCATACATTAATACGGAAAGAATTTTTTTCTCAATAGCTTTTGTTGTAAAATTTTGTAAGCTATTTAAGGAAGATGCTATCAGAATTGTATATCTTTATTTTTTATTTGCAAACAAAAATTTCCATATCAAAAGAAGAAGTAATGAAAATTCATAGTTTTGCAAAAAAAAAAAAAAATAAATTTATATCGTATTCAATGCCTTTAAGGAGGCTTATACAACAACTATACGTTCCTACATTTCCTTAACCAAAATATCAATCTGATGACAATTCTTCCAAAAAGAGGGATAAAAACAAAAAAAGAAAAACTATCAAGAATTGTAAACTTATCAAAAGATGAGTGCTGTAGAGAAAATGCTAAAAAAAACAAAATCAAGAAAAATTAATAGGCAAATATGTAAAATTCTCAAGTATTGATTTCATCAGAAAGAAAGAAATGTTATTACTTCAAAAGAATTGAAAATATGATTATGGAATTAAAACAAAATTCAATTTTCAACAGTGATACAAAATTTATCCAGATAACGTTTTGTGTAAAATTTTTATATTCTTCTTTTAACAGAAAATCTTACAGCTTTCAATTCTATATTTTTTATTTTATATGTATGTAAAATTGACAATATTGATTTCATTGTATTCATGTTTAACAATATCCAATTAATGCTTAATTCATGTAATTTCTTTATTTTACTTGCAGCAAAGATTTTACTAAATGGGATGATTTACTTTTTATATAATTTCAATTTTTCATTTGGTTATTATGTGAGGAATAATATAAAAAGTATCGGGAAATAACACAATTTGAAAGAGCTAGAAATTATTGTAAAATATAATTTTGAAATGAAGATTTTTAATCATACATACAAAAACATTACAAAATAATGTTTGTTATATTAAACAACTCTTATAAAATATTTTTGTAAATACAAAAAAAAAAATATTTTTTAAAAAGACACCAACAATGGAATTTGTAAATATAAAAAAAACTTTTTGTTATATTTTTGTTACAAAAATTTTTATTTTCAAAGAATTTTTTGATGAAAAGTAATAAATTACAAATATTTCAAACAAAAAATTATTAGAAATCAAATTTAAATTTTAACAAATATTTTTAATTACTTAAATTTATGTGATACTTTTTTCTCTATATTAATTGATGTGTTATTAATGGTAATGAAATTTAACACATTATATTGCCAATTAATGAAATTATATCATAAAATCATTATCAATAATTTTTAAATGATAACACTGTCCAACAAATTAAGACTTTTTGAATGGGGTCGCTACCATAATTCTGAAAGGGTATGTTGAGTAGATCATTTTTGTAGAACAAACTTATGGTCTGAGTTTTTTTTTTACAGTGGGTCAAAATTTTCTTTTTTGGTCGAAGGGAGCATTATACTATATGAAAAAAATGCTGTAAGTTAATGTCTGAGAGAATTCTTATGGTCAGAGTTGTATTGTGGAATTGTATAAGGATTATTTTTGTGGAAGATCTTAACCCTCTAACTGGTCTCTTTATGGGTTAATTTTACCCTTTTTCCGAGAAAATCAAAAAATATCCTTTAAAAAAGGACATTTAAGGATTAAAATATTCTACGGAAATGTTTGCGGGAAAATTTCAGTGGGGGTCACCAAAGACACCAATGTTGTAAATAAACCTCTTTACGCTTAATTAGTAAAATTATACACCAACATATACAAAACAGATAAAAACGGCGTCAAGTTCGGCCGGGCCAAACACTGAGTTCTCGCGTCTAGTCAGCTGTGACTTAAAAATAGGGTGTGATATTTATTAAAATTAATAATAAAAAATAAAAGAAAAAATTCAAGCATAATTGAGCTACTAAGCAGTACATATCGCGTGTGATTTTTACTAAAATTAATATAAAAAAAGAAAAATTAAAGCTTAAATAAGCATGGCGGATTCTGTTTGCAAATTAAGAGATTGGATTTGTTTTATTTGTGGACATTTTACGCACCATCAAAGCAGAAGAAAGATATTCCCTACAATTGAAGAACCATACTACTTGTGAAAGTGGTCTTTTGACCTGGTACAAAGGCGGTACTAAGGCGCTGCCATTTTCTGCGCCTCTTACATGGATTGAACCTGAAGATCACAAATCAGATACATGCTATTTCGGCGTAAATTAAAAATTTGGTAGAATCCAAAGGCACTACGCGATAATGACATACGAAGCAACAAATAATGTAAATTACCTTTTCTAGGAATGCTCGTTGGACCCGATATAAGAAAATTATTACAAGAAAAAGAATTTTATGGTCATCTGTCGGATATGCAAAAAACAGCATTTGACTTTATGCAGCTGGTAATATCAGAATTCCTTGGAAAATATTGAAAGCATGCTAATTGGTTTTAACAATATTGGCGTTAAGATGTCACTAAAGCTGCATTTTCTGCACTCTCATCTCAATTTTTTTAAAGAAAACCTTGAAGCGGTTTCAGATGAACACGGTGAAAGGTTTCATCAGGATATAAAGGTATTGGAAGAAAGATTCAAAGGGAAATCCCCTAGTGTAATGCTTGCAGAATACGTATGGGGCTTGTACAGAAACTTTGACCCATCGGAACATTCACGTCAAGCTAAATACAGGAAAGCATATTAAGTTTAATCTTTAATCCATTGTCATACTACTGCTATTTCCCAATTCCCTTTTACTCGAAAATTTGAAGCAAAAAAATAAATATGTACATACTATAATAAACCACTATTAAAACAAAATTATAATTTTTTTATAGAAGTTGGCGTGTAATTTTGCCAATTAATCGTAAAGAGCTTTATTTACAACAAGGGTGTCTTTGGTAACACCCACTGAAATTTTCCGGCAAACATTTTCGTAGAATATTTTAATCCTTAAATGTCCTTTTTAAAGGATATTTTTTGATTTTCTCGAAAAAAGGGTCAAATTGAGCCATAAAGAGACCAGTTAGAGGGTTAACATCTTCCACAAAAATAATCCTCATGCAATTCCACAATACAACTCTGACCATAAGAATTATCTCAGACATTAACTAACAGCATTTTTTTCATATAGTATAATGCTTCCTTCGACCGAAAAATGAAAACTTTGAAAAAATACTCAGACGCGCTGGACTATAAGTTTGTTCTACAAAAATGATCTACTCAACATACCCTTTCAGAATTATAGGGTCGCTAATCTGTTCCAAAAATGCTGTTGGACAGTGTAATTAAAGTAATTTACTTAGCAACGAAAAAGACATTTTTAAGGGGAGAGGCAAAAAGAATAACGGCAGACCATTTGATGTGTAATACTTTTTTAGTTGGCAACTCAAGAATTTTTAAAACTCTTACCCAAATTCTTAAGTTGCAAAAGTTATTTGTTCATAAAAAAAATAATTGGGATTCATCTAAAAATCTACAGATTTTTAATTTATTTCTGTTGATTTTGCAGCGATGTTGCGGCCCTGTGTTCCACTGGGTATTAAAGGATTAAATATATATTGATTTTCTATCATTTTAGAAAGATTTAGTTTAAATATTGTTTATCTCAAATATTTTCTTAAAATCCCATAGTTGTTCTATTATTAATTAGGACTACACGACGTATGATTAATACTATATCGAGTATATGTAGATATGATGTGCTAGAATAAATATTAGAATTTCTATTGTATATTTGAGGTAGAAAATATTCAACGAGTATTTTGTGTAAAAAGAAATGGAGTAACATGCAAAGATTTTCTAAATAGATATAATACTGTATAATTTTTTCAAAAAATTAAAAAAAAAAGAAAAATGTTTGGCCAATTATTAAATAAATTGAGTTATAGTAAAGTTTATATTTTATAGTTGATCTCCTTGATATTTATACACTGTAGTGCAAAATTATAGCCGCTTGTACTTTTTACCAATTTTGTGCATTTACATAAAAAATTGCAGAAATCTGTGTATGACATCTGAAAGACCTTGAAAAAAAATAACAAAAACAACAAACAAATATTTGTTTTTAAATATAAAAAAACAGTTACAACAAATTCTTAGTTTTTTTGTTGGTGCATAATTATAGCCGCAGATTATAAAAACAATTTACTCAGCTAACGGTTAAGCCAGTTTTAGTTTTTTTTTTCTTTTATTCTTATTTGCTTTGATTATTTATATAAAAATAAATAATTTGATAATTTTCGAAATGCCACGCGGTTGTTATTTGTCCGATATTGAAAAAGGCAAAATTTCTGCTTTTTAAGAAGAAGGCGTTAGTTTTCGAGGAATTGCTCGGAGAATAAAGCGATCTGAAAAGGTGGTACGCAATTTTTTAAAAAATCTTTTTGAAATTACGGACAAAAGAAAAAAATGCTGGACGAAAACCCAAACTTTCAGGTCGTAATAAACGCAAGATTATCAGAAGCGCTAGCAACTCCACGAAAAATGCCAACAAATTGCACACGAATGTGATTTAAATGTGTCCCGTTGGACTGTAAATCGTGTGCTAAAGCAGTCTTCAGTTATCTGCCGCCAAAAAATGAAGAATGCACCACGATTACTGCCACGGCACAAAAGTGCACGCTTGGATTTTGCAAAAAATAACATGAATACGGACTGGAATAAGGTAAGTCACATTTAGCTATCTCTAGTCAGCATTTATTTGAATTTATTTTTACAGATAATTTTTTCGGATGAGAAAAAGTTTAACTTAGACGGTCCGGATGGGTACAATTCATATTGGAGAGATTTACGTAAGGAACCGCTATGTTTTTCCAAAAGAAATTTTGATGGTGGATCATTGATGGTTTGGGGAGCGTTTTGTGCCGATGACCTGCTAGAGTTGGCTTTCCCAAGTACCAAAATGAATTCGGTAGAGTACACAACTCTTCTCCAGACAAACCTAAAACCATTTTTTGATCGAAATCGTGACAAAAATATGATTTTCCAGCAGGATAATGCAGCTGTTCACAAGAGTAACCATACTCGCATGTGGTTAGAGTCCCACAACATCCCTCAATTGCAATGGCCAGCCTGTTCCCCTGATCAGAACCCCATTGAAAACATCTGGGGAATAATTGTACACAAAATATATGGTGGCAACAAGCAATTTGATACGATTGGGGATCTTAAAGCCGCGGTAATTGAAGCTTGGGAATCCATCACAAGTGAAGTTCGTTTAAATCTAGTCAACAGTATGCCACAACGAATTTTTGAGCTCATCTCTAACAAGGGAGGCCCAACACACTACTAATGTATAAAAAATTTTAAAATAATTCATTGCTTTTTATTTTTTTTTAATATTTTCTATTAATATTTATAAGTGCGGCTATAATTTTGCACCAAGAAAAAAACAAACTTTGTGTTATAACTGTAAATAAAATTAACTTATTTTAAAAAACTATATTGAATATTTATAGCGTTATTATTGCCGACAATTTGATATTATTAAGTTTTTTTAAATACACCGTTAAAGATAAAAATGCCGAAAATTTGGGTGCGGCTATAATATTGCACCACAGTGTATGTATGAAAATGTATTTTTAGTCGGGTTCGAGATCATAGAAAATTTTTGTTTAACAACCAGAATAAAAATACATTTTCATACATATAAATTAAGTTATTCTAAATTAAACAAACTATTTTTTTTTTGTTTTCAAATTTTCTATAACAAATTTTATTGCAGTAAGAAAATTTCTGGCGTTTTCCTAAAGGGTTAAAGGTTAAATTTTAAGGACCGATGTTGAATGTAAGCCAGACCTAAACGTCAAGATTTTTTCTGCATTTCATTTGACATTTCTCAATTTCAAACTAACTCAATTTGAACCATGGAAAGATACACAATCGAGCAACGCCTTAAAGTTATTCAGGCTTATTATGAAAATTGGCGTTCAAATCAAAATGCATTTCGTGCAATTTGTGATTTTTTTGGTCAGCATAATCGACCACAATTCTCCCGATTGTGGACAAATTTCAGCAAACCGGGTCTTCGGAAAACATTGCTGTTGTTCGCGATAGTGTGTCATGAGGTCGGCCAAGCATTTACCGTGAATGGTGTTCGCTATCGCGAGATGATAACGAACTTATTGTGGCCATGAATTGAGGATATAACCCTGGACGATATGTGGTTTCAACAGGTCAGTGCCACTTGCCACAGAGCTAAGGAAACAATGACTAATTCAATGGCCGTGTTATCTCACGTGGTGGCGATGTCAATTGGCCGCCAAGATCATGTGATTTGACACCGTTGGACTTCTTTCTTTGGGGTTATTTAAAAGCAATGGTGTACGTCGATAAGCTAGCAACAATTCAAAAGCTAAAAGATGAGATAATTCGGCACATTAACGGCATAGAACCTCAATTATGCCTCAGCGTCATCGAAAATTTAGACCATCGGATGGAGGTGTGCCGCCAAGGTCGCAGCAGCCACTTGGCCGATATTTTTTTTCATACATAATTGAACCATAACATATTATTATAATAAGAAGAAATGACAATAATTTCCAAAATAATTTGTGTTTTATTCGGAATCAACATCGGCCCTTTAAATTTAACCACATTTTATCTTCATTAAATTATTATAAATTTGTCAACATGTTACCACATCTTCATATTACACTTTTTGAAGAAATATCTCTGGAGCTAGAAAGCAGAAGTCTGGTACATAAATAGTAGTCTTTCCAATTATACGACCCTGCCGGTTAATCGGTAAGATCATTATTCTAAAAATAAAGAAATTTGATTAATTGATAATTCGGGTTGATTAATCAGAAAAATTGGCGATAAATCGATTAATCCTTGTAAAATAATGTATTTCTTTCATAAATAACAACACATAGAGCTGCTTTTTGCTAATATATCAAGTTAAGTCTATTATATTGGTTTCTAAAGTATTTGTTTAGGACAATTTAAAGCATCCTGAGATTTTTTAAAGAATTATGCTTTATGATCTTGGGTTTTTGTCAGAGGAATCTGAGGGCTCTTTAAAAAGAAAATTTCAGACATCTTCAGTGAAGTAAACCATTAAAAACGCAGTGTAGATAATGTTTTACCGAAGTGGGAAATTTTGTTGATAAAGTTACTTTTTATTTGCTTTATATGACATTGTTAAGAATAATAAAAATAAAAATGGATAAGTAAACAAAAACTTCCTTCAAGAAAAAATTCAATAATAAATTTTTATAAATATCCCAGGAAAATTTTTTAGAACCGGATGCCAACACCATATATTCTAGAACTGGTTCCAAGGTAACAACTCCCAGTTGTCTTATTGCTTTTAAAGAATCGGTTATATTTTACAAAGTTAGAACTTGTTGTAGAATCAGTTCTTTAGAATCTTCTTTGGAACGGAAGTTATATATATTAAAATTATTTTTACATTTTTGAAAATATTTTGAATGATATCAAGTTTATCAGTCATGGTTAAGTTTTTTTTTTTTTTAATTTATGTAAAGATTAAAATTAAATGTTATTAATTTTTATTTATTTTAACTAAATTCATTTGTATTATATGAAAACTATTAATCACACAAATAGAACTAAATCTGTAGAAATAGCAGGAAGAACTACTAAAAATTAGTTACATTTTTTTTAAGATTTTTCTTTCTAAAAATGTGTAAGATGAAAACACAAAAAAACCTTTTAAGTTTATAAAATTTTAGTCATTATCGAGGTAAATTTTAGTTCAATACATATAACAATTACCCTGCTAAAATTAGCAAACAATTTTGCTGAATATTAGTACACCAAAAATTGCAAGCAAAAACTGCCAAATCTACTATTTTTTTATATTTCACTCTATTGTAGTTAAATATATCAAAAAAGTATTTAGCAGAATTGTTTGTTAAAAAATTATTAAAAAAAATTGTTTGCTGTTTTTAAAGGATTAAATTGTAATTTAAAAATAAAGTATAAAGTAAAGTAAAACTGCTAAAACCACAGAATTCCTGTGATCTGTTGAGTTTACAAAACTCTAATTATATTTTAGTTACTATTTATTGTTTTGCAATTACTATTTTTGTTAACTGAAATTAGAAAAATGTTGTTAATTTTTTGCAGACTAAAAATCATTTCAGTCTATAACAACAATTTTTCTAATTTTAGCAGAAAACATGTTATTTTCATTAAACTAAAATATATACAAAGTTAACAACATTTTTGTCGATTTAACAATTTTTATTTGCTGTTTTTGGTCCACTAATATTTAGCGAAATTGTTTGCCAATTTTAGCAGGACAATTGTTATTTGAATTTAACTAAAATTAAACTCAATTACTATTAACATTTTGTACATACAACAAATTTTTTTGTTGATTATTTATTATCAAGTTTAGCAAAAATATTCTGCAGTTTTTTCTGCACTTTCCATTTTTTAAATCATATGAATTCCTGAACTATTAATTAATATACCTTGTTTTTTTTTAAGATGTATTTTGCGTTTTTTAGTAATAAAAATAAATATATTTTAAAAAAATACATAAATTCTTTTGTTGGTTCCCTGGAAGAAATGGTTTATTCAGTTCTTTAAAGCTTTTTCAGAATGCATTCCTAAAGCTATGTTGCACAATACGTTCCTAAATTGATTCCGAAGAACTAGCATGTCTTCCTTTTATACATTTTGGAATCAATTCCGAAAAAAAAACTTATAAAAGTAACTAGTAAAAGAACTGATTCTTCAACTGATTCCAAAGAAGCGGCACTTGTTCTAGTTTAGCGTAATAGAACCGGTTGCTTTCGTGACAATCTCAAACAAAATTCATCGATGATAGAACCGACAATAGAATGGGTTGCTTAGAAGGGGCACCGATTCTACAATTGGTTCTTTGGAACAGAAAATTTTCCTGGGATGGTATGAATAGTTCCTGACAAGTCCTTACCGATTTTTCTCTGTTTGTGCAATAATGAATTTAAATATGCGAACTCTTTAATATTTTTGACTAAACAACTTAATACTACTGAAGTTCCTACTTAATCAAAATTTGTTAATAAATCAAACAAGAAAAAAATTCCAAGTTATTTTTAGTTTTTATAAATTTTTTTTCATAGAATTTGACAGGAATTTTTTTTTTAAATACAGTTTTAGAATTTAAAGCAATTTTTTAATATTATTTTATAACATAAGTAACGCTTGTTAGGAATATACGTGCTTTATTGCTAAGGAGAAAAATATATATTTTAATAGGATTTTTGTTAAAGCTGTGATTAGAGGCTTCAGCTTTTTTAACACTTGGTATTCTAATGATATCTTTTGTCACCTCGAAATACACGTATAGGGAGGTTTATAGCTGTTATTATTTTTTTTTTTTTAATTTACTTGTTAAATAAATTGCGAAAAAAAATTGTCTATCATACACTCACAATATTATTTCCTTAAAAACAACTTAAAATACATATTAAATAAATCGAAAATACAGTAAAAAAAGGACTACTGATTTTTTATTTTATTTAGCCCATTTTGTTGTTTATTTTCAATCATTGTTTAATAATCGCTAAAAGTAATAAAACCAATAAAAAAATCGTTTAAAATAACCATAAATTTTTTACTGATAAAAAGTTAGAAAAAAAACTACTTTTGTGGTTTGTTTTTCAAATTAAATTTTTTTTTTATTTGTATCTAATTACAAAACACAACACATCACACAGATGTGTTCATTATTATTGGCTTTGTGTGTATGTATATTTGAATAATTTCTTGTAATTTTTATTAAAATAATTTTGTATATATACAAAGTATTTTGGTAAAAAAAAACAAAAAAGAATTATATGAATTTAAATTTTTAGAAACAGAAAACATAAAATTTTACATTTAACTGAAAATATCAACTCCTACTGAATGTCTGTAAATTTTTATAGTTTGTTTTTTGAATGACTGATTCAAATAGTTAAAAAATATATTTCTATGAATTTCCATTGATTCTACATTTACTTTTAAAATAAACTACAGTCGGTAACGGAAAATTTATAGTGAGTGTATTTCTTAAGGGCTTTTTTAACATTTGCTTTGATTCAGTCGATTTTAAAAGAATTTGTTTGTATGTATTTTAGTTGATATTTTGTTTTTCGATTTTCTTGCCAATGTAAAGAAAATTAGGAAGTTTTAAGAAAAAAAAACAGAAAAAGTCATATTAAAAATTTAACCGGTTAATTGACCTATTTTAATCGATTATTCCGGAAGAAAAATTATTTGAGTTTTAAATTATTTGCTACGACATTAATCGAATTAAAGGCGATTAATGGAGGAATCGGTTAATTGTTTAACCGAATTGGAATTACTAAAAAGTAGGTATGGGGGTGAGGCATAATGAGGAAGTCACTCCATAATGGCGTACCCAAACATATTTGTCTAGAAACCTAAGATTTTAGTTATGTGTTCCCTGTTGCATGAGAAAATTCTAATAATGTTTATAATTTCCAACAGGGACGTGGTAAAATGGACATTACAATAAAAGTATAAATTCTCCCCCTCAAATGCCTTCCCAAACCCTTTTAGGTGAAAACCTCAAATTTTATAATTCGCGAATATGGTTCTTTTTGGAATTTATTCTAGGAACATGTAGACCTTAACAGCCTACCCAAACCTTAAGAGACTGGAAATTTAAGGTAATGGTTCCCCAGGGATAAGGTATTTTTTGGGGGATTTTAAGCCAGGAACGTGATAAAATCAAAACTCAAAAAGGTAAAGTTCTCCCCGCACAAACTGCTTCGGCTAGCAAACAGAAATTAGAAAATAAAGGGGAATTGCAACATTAAAATTGGTAAACAAAATGGGAGGGTAAAAAGTCCCATTGAAATATATGACAAGGGGAACAAACTGGTATCGAATGGGGAATGAGTGGCATGAGTGAAATTGAAACATTAGACTATGGGAAAGGAATTGGAAAGATTCTTTTTTTTTTGTGTCTGGATCTCCAAGGGATATAAAGATGCACACCTAAGCGTATACTTTTTATTAATATATATTCATACAACTACTGGCCATACAAGCATTGAGTAATTAAAAGAAATAACTTTGTTTATTGAAAATCTCCACCCAATTAGTTTAAAAGTAATGAGAATTTTTATATTCTATTTTTTTATATTTATTACCATTTCTATTGGCCTTTTTTTATTATCGAGTAATTTGAAATATTTTATGATCAATTTCTTAAGCATTTTTTTATTTCATTTTTCTTTTTTAACTTTTTTTTCTTTTTTCTTTCTTTCTATAATTACAACAAATGGCACTTAATGTGTGTGTCATTTGTGCTTTTGAAATGAGTAGTAACTAATTAACAACTAATCCTTAACTAAGATTTTCCAAGCTTATGCTATTTCTGTGTTGCTTTACATTCCATTTACTCAATAATGATTATGATGATGATAATGATAATAATGATGATGATTATAAGATGTAAAGACTTAAAGAAGAGGCTAGCAAAACAATAAACACTTAAGAAGATGTAATAACACACTTAAGCTTTTAGTATACTTATAAAATAATAAGGATAGACAAAAGAAATATAAAAAACGGATACGGAAATAGACAATATACGTAAAATGTGATTGAAATTTGAAGTGTTTATTTTTAAGTATTTAATGAAAAGTTTTTTTCTTTTAATGTTATTGGGCAATTTAAGGTTTTTACTTTTAAAATGATGATGATTACTATTTTGAACATTTTCGTTTTTCATGTATCTATTCTATTTAATTGTTAAGATTTTTCTCGCATTATTCATCTTCACTTTTAATCTGAATTTTTTCTTCCCTTTGTTGTTTTACAAATTTGATTTCAGTTCATTTGTAATTGTAAAATTGTTCATTTATGGCACGTTTTTTAATTAACTACCACTCTATAAAGTGTAAGTCATATATATGTTTTTTTTAATATTATTTTTGTATAACTACAAAACGTGCAGTCATTGTTTACGCATAAAATCTTTACACGTAGTTAGATACCAATAGCAGGGAATCAAACGTAAAAATAGAGTCAAAAAATAAGCAATTTTCCATAGATACATTTAAATCGAAGAATTTTATTTTTATTTATTTTAATCATGTTGAAGACATGGTAACACATTAAACACAATTGAAATTTGGTAGCAAATTGTTATAATCCCTCTGTACTGTGGAGAGGGGGATTAAAAAAATAAATTAAGCAAATTTGGTTATATTTCTGTATTAATTTCAACTCATATACAAAAAAAAATATATAAATTAATGTTAAGATAAATAAGTAATTTAAACAGCTAATGAAAAATGTATATAATAAAATCAACGGTTTTTTTAGCTTTTATTACTTATCAAAACCTATAAATACTTTTAGGGTAAAAATACCATTATTCAAATACAGCCATAGCAGTGGGTGTAGGTAGTAAGCATTTGATTAAAAACATCAGTTAAAAAGTCATTTTTCAACACTTAGAAATATTAAACTATATAACTTAATTATATGAATAGAAGTGATGAAATAACTACTTATTAGTAAAGCCAATTTAGATACTTACTACAATGTCCCAGCAAAAATAAATGGAAGTGATTCTTAAGAAATTAATTTTTCATTGATTCTAAAGTATCGTTTAGTTCTGATTTTTCTCTTCTAAGGAAGTTCTTTTTCACAACTTATAAAAATATGATTTTTAATGAAATTAAACACTTTTCAAATCTATGTCGATACAAAAAGTAAAAAATTTATTGTAGTAAAAATTGCAAGCATTTCGAATAGAGATAAATAAGGCCCGATTGCTGAATTTCCCGCTAAAATTTAACGAACAGTAAAACTCAAACTTTGTATAGGAGACAACAACAAATGTGTCAGTTAAATTCCCAGGTAGAAGAAGAACAAATTTAAGAATTCCTCGATGTAGACTAGAAACTACCAAGCAACGCATTGATTACGAGGGTGCTGTAAAATTTAATAATTTACATGCAGATTTGAAATCAATTAATCGAATTATGCTATTTAAATCGTCTTTTAAACAACACTTATTTAACAACTATGAAACGCTTTTGTAATTTTTTATTTTTTATTTTGTAAAACAGTTTTTATACTTATTTTTTGTAATTTAATAATCTTAACATTAAGTTAAATCTTTTATTTGTACTTTTGACATTGAATTAATTTGCCAACTTGCCTCAATAATGCCTTACGGCGCTGAGGCCGAAATTGAAATGTATTTTAAATATTTTGTACAAATAAAATTTTTTCTGTAGAAAAGTTTTTTTCTATAGAAAACAAAACAAAAAAAAAAAAAAAAAGATGTCCTGTAGAAATCTAAATTACAAATTCAAAATTTATTTGGGATGACCAAAAGATTTAATTTTTCACTTAACCATAAGAAGGACTTTAGATGCAATGAAAAAGGATCATAAAAGAAAACTTCCACCCTATGACACCCCTATGTAAAAATCATTGGTTCCGATCCAAATTTTCACAACACCGGAATCAAAATCACTGCTTTTTTTTCTCTTCTTTTGCTACTTTTTTTTTGCTGGGGTTGGTTGGAAAAAAAATCCATTCATAACAGAAAAAAATCTTAACCAGTAATTGAAATGACATAACACAACATTTTGTACTTAACGATTTTTCGCCAATATCACCCTTAAAGCCATTTTTGTGATCTTTTCAAAAATGCGTGAACTGGTAAACCTGCAGGTTTGAATGTTTCAAAAAAGTCCTACAGGGTCAAATAAAAATCAAAATTTTCCCAAACATGTAATGACAAGGTCTTAAGCACCACTTTTAACTTCTTTAAAAATATTTATTTTTTTTAACAAAAGATTTAAGAAAGTAAAATTGAAAACAAAAATTACTTTTACACAAAGAAATGGTATTTTTGCATATTTTACCGGCATATAATAAATAAACATAGCTATTTATAAGTAAAGAATGTTGATTTAAGAAAACAAAAATTATTTATTTTCCAACCTGATAAATTCTAAAATATATATATATTTCGTTTTCGTAAATTCTAAAATATTAAAAAAAAAAATTTCTTGGAGAATTTTTGTGTTCCAACTGTTACTGTTTTTGATAAAAAAAAATCCATTTTGAACTAAAATAAATTGACCACTGGGCAGAATTAAATTGTTTTTAATTTTCCAGGAAAAAATACGTTTTGCTTATTAATCAGAAAAATATTAAATTTAGCAAGAAGAGCAATTTTAATGGAAATTTTTTTAGTTGCAATAATTCTTAACGCTTTAAAGAATTGCTAAATAGGTGTAAAAAATAGTTTAAGTTGATTGAAAAATCATTGAAAATTTTGGTTTTTGAAATTGCAACGAAAATTACTTTTTTTTCTTTCGTTTTACGTTTTCTTAAGAAGCTTTTAATATTTTTACCGCCATTCTTGAGCCTGTAGCATTATCAGTACTTATCAAAACTTTTTTTTTACAACACACGATTGTCCTTAGAAATCCAAACTAAAAAATTTGGAAGGAAAAAAACTGCATTTCAGGATAAAGTGTACTAGAGGGTAATTACGAAATCAAATCGATTTCAATAAAAAAAAACTTTGACAAACCTGAATGTGTTTTCTGCAGAAATAATTATGAAAATGCTGCTCATTTTATACTATTCCATAGTACTATCAATGCTCTAAAATTTAAGGATTATATTAATCCTAAAAATCGACTTTTATATTAAGATTTTATTTTAATGGATCACTGCGTCCTTTATAGAGTATTCGAAAACCGAAACCGAAAACCGGTCGACCGAAAATCGGTTTCGAAAATTTTGTAAGTTCGAAAAAACCCGAAAACCGGTCTTTTTTGTTCGGTTAACCGGTTTTTTTAATTACATCATCAACTGGGTTACTTGGTCTCTTTTATTTTTTCCGAAGACTTTTATAATTGTTGGTTTGGTGATGAAGATTTAGATGTAAGTCTGATAGATTCCGATGAAGACTTAACTTTGGATATTCCAAATTCAAATAGCTTAATTTCTGATCTAAATAACACAATAAACAGTATTAAAAATCCCAAAAAAGAGACTGTAAAAAATCATTCATCATTATAAAATGATTTCACATATCTTGATAAATGCGCCAAAAGATCTGAAAAAATGGAAAATTTATATAATTGTTTTTTGACTATTTGTCCAACATCTACTATTAGTGAAAGAGTATTTTCCACTTCTAGCTTTATCAAAAGCAAACAAAAAAATCGTCTTAAAACTAAAATCATTATTTTAGAACTGAAAAATAGGTTTTCTTTTTTTTTTGTAATAAAAACAAATAACAAATTATATAAGCTTTTTATTCAAATTAAAAAAAAACCGAAAAACCGAAACCGGTTTTTTCAAAATTCGATTTTTTGAAGGAATCCGAAAGAGGTTTTTTTCAAAAGGCCAGTTTTTTGAATACTCTAGTCATAAAAAAAATATTTAAACAATAAAAGAGTAGAATTTTTTTCTCAAGTGTGCTCACACCAAAGGCAGAGCATTCGAAAATTATTTAAATGTCTACCGTGGCAGCCGATTTTGCCAAAAATGTTGTAGCAACTCTTGCAACCCAGAAAACAGTATCAGTTGTGGCCACCGAATTTGTTGCCAATGAAATTCTGGCGCTTACAACAACTGTCTTCATATTAAATAACTTTTTTAGTTGTGAAAGCCAATATTTAGTTTGGTTAATTTAATATTTATATCCCACATAAATATTATAACATTCCACAAAAATTTTATTTTAAGAAAAATTTTATTTTTTTATTTTTCCAATATCCAACCTGGGTATTCAAATTAATAATTCATACTCTTTCTTACCGCACCACAATTAATTTTAATTTTATTTGATATATTTGGCATTTAAACATTTGCATATATTATTTTATTAAAAAAAAAAATATATATTTTTTAAATGTTTGCCTTTTTCTAGATTTTAACTCCCCTACGGGAAATGAAGGATCGATTGATCCAAGGTGATAAATCTGTGATAGAGAAATGAGGGACATGTCACAAAGCTGGTGTAAAATATAATTCAGTGTCTGAAAAAGTGGTAATTGCTGTAAAAAAACCAGTGTCCCAAAAATTGAAATGGTGGCAGAAATTGACTGGTTCTTTCTGGATAAATCATGTAACTAAAGAGAAATGATCATAACACCAATGAGGACTAAGGAAATTAGGACTATTATAGTTGAAATAATGACAGAACACGGAACTGGTTCAACAAATTTTGCAGTGTATAAAATAATGTCAATCGGTGGCGAAAACCCCAATGCCGCGACTGTTGCAAAGCTGACATAATACTGAACTGATTTAAACAGAACAGACTTTGTGACTGCAGAAATGATGGCATAACGCTAATCTAGTTGAAAAAAAAGTGATTACGCAACTGTTTAGATGTCACTATCTAACTGTAATAATTCAAAATGAATTCAATGTGCATGATGAAGTGTCAATGTCAGGCAAATCAAGCTGCCCACGACTGGCTAATAGGTATCATAACACTTATGGGCTTATTAAGAAACACTTAGGGATGTTATCCCTAAAAATCCAAAATTTCTTATTGAAATTTTTAATCGACCGCTCTTTTCCCTTAACAGTGTTTAAATTTTATTGCAAAATTCATTAAATTGAAATATATAAAAATTATTTTCCACTTAACTCCATTATGGATACTGTTTCATTTACACGGCTATTTATTTGAAAATGGCTGTTTATTGAATAAAGTGGGATATGATTTAAATTAATTTATATTAAATTACTTCTGTTTTGATAGAATAACTTGTTTTATACATTAATTCGTGAAATATATATCAATTACACTAATTTTTGTTGGAATAATTTGTTAAAAATGATTTATCGATTAATATTAATTCAAAACCTCTAACGTTCACAAAAATTGCTTATTTTAAAATAAATTAGAATTCAGTTTATCTATGCGATAGTTGCGTGTGTGTAAAATTTTATATAAACCCGATGAACCACCAAATAATTTTCAATATGTCCTACCGTGTAGTTAGCGCGGTTTTGATACTATTCTAACCAATTTGTAAATGTTTGTTATCATAAAAATTAACATATCTATATAGGCCCGTAAAATTATAGCGATTATTTTTAAATATAAGATTTTTTAAATATTCAAATAACAATTTTTAAAGGGGCATCTAAATTTTTTTTATTTTATCAAAATGTATTTGCGGAAGGTTAAACTAACATTTTCTGACGAGAATCCTCAATACGCCTTGAATGCGATTATGGAATGATATTCGAGGCAAATTTAATTCATTTTAAAAAAGTGAAAAACATAAGCAGCCGCTTATGTTTTTAGCCGTAGAAAACCTGATACTGACTTGAACATCTTTTAAGTCTAAACATTTTTCTGAATCAAATGAATTTTCTGCAGGATAAGAACAACTAAAATTTCGAGAACTTCTATTGGACAATATGGTTCACATCAAAAAATAAATATTTTTGAACATAAACCCAAAACGATATTTTACAATTCGCACTAATTCGAGAGGATCTAACGTTTTTGATTTGCGAAATATTAATTTTTAATTTGTTTAAAGTACTCAATTTTTATAAAAACATTGATTTATTAGGAGTAAATTTAAATTGCATCTGCAATTTTTATTCTCACAATGAAAAAATTGTGAAAACTTTTGTAATAAACTTTGCAGGTAAATTCAGTGACTGGAACTTATGGAATCTTTCAGAATCACGTTCTTAATATGAAACACGCGGAAGAAATTTTGACAGGTTACATGCCAACTAATTTTCGTTTGCTTTGTATCATGTGCACTTGCAACAGTGACGTGATTTGTCACGAAGCTATTCATTCCCTACAAGTTCTACAAAATAACACATTGTTATTGATATGTACCCAGTTTTTTATTAATTACTTGTCCTCAGTCCTGTGGTATGTACATTTGAGCCGGTCATGAAACTAGTTATGTGTAAGATAATTCTAACCTGTTCTGTTGCGCATTCACTTACACCAATGCAGTGAAATGGTACCCTGCACAAGGTCAGCGATATGTCGCAAGTAGCTTAAAAGGTAGAAATTGCCACCCTATATGACAAGCCCATGTTAAAGTTACCGGTTACTTTCATATAAGAGAACCAACTCGAGGACCGGTTTCTACCACAAAGGTCCGGTCACGTGACTAACTCTGTGACTGGTCCATTTCCCGTAGGGTCATTACTGAGCTACCTCTATACCCACTACACCACAAACACTTATTAATTTTGTTGGATAATTTTAAATTTAAATAATTGGTTAGGAAAACAAACATAATTTTAAATTTGTTTATCAATACCAAACATTAGTGGCGTATATTATCAATACAATCCCCAAAACGGTTGCTTCTACTAATAGCATAATTAAATGCTATATTTGTAGTTGTCACATTTGAATATTGAAAATTTTTTAATAAATTTTATAGGTTCAACAAATTTTCTTATATTCCAAATAAATGTTAATGGGTTTGATCGAATTGCAACCAATCTTTTCTCTGGGTGTACAATAACCTGTAATTTAAATAAAAAAAAAAAATTAAATTGCTATTTGAATTTTTTATGCCGTTCAAATACTTCCTTTATAATACTGTTCTCACAGTATAAACCAGCCTACTCCTAAAAGCAAAATCCACAAACCAACCTTAAATTGATGTTTTTTTGAAAATGTTTTAATATTTAATGTTGATTTATTATATCTCCTACAATGAATATTTAAGATTTGCTCTTGATTTTTACAGCAATTCCACCTACTCGCAGGGCTACAGTGCGTATGATTATTTATTGTTATTAATTATTATCACTCATACGTAACGTGACCGTGGCTGTACGTCATCTCTAGCCTATTTTTTAATATTTTAACATTGTGTGGCCACTTTTTTTAAACAAATTGAAATAAAAATCGTATAACAAAAAGAATTCAATAATTTATTTGGTACAAATAATTGTATTATCTTTTTACTTTCAATAATTAGCTGAGAGAAAGTAGTGGAAGTCGAATTTTCATGTTTTTTTCATATTTCATATTACTTATTGGATACTTCACTCTCAAAAACTGTAAACTAACAATAATTATCCAAATCTTAAATCTAAATATT
This sequence comes from Eustalomyia histrio, assembly GCA_949748255.1. Taxonomy (NCBI): domain Eukaryota; kingdom Metazoa; phylum Arthropoda; class Insecta; order Diptera; family Anthomyiidae; genus Eustalomyia; species Eustalomyia histrio. The sequence continues at coordinate 142,384,772 of OX456526.1, read as the reverse complement.
AATTATTAAGTCCAGCCAGTGCCAGACTGATGTTATGTGGTTTAGTAGAAATAATTATTGCTCCTTATTATTAGCAGTGTCCCTCCTTCTAAGACGCTGGTGGACGTGATTATTACTTAAGTTAGGGGCTAGTATGTTGGGATGTGTTTCCAGCTTTGTTAAATAGCATTGACACTGTCTAATAATTTCATCTTTGACCAGGGGTACATTCAGATTTTTATGTATGTTGTAATTCCTAACATACCAGGGTGCGATCGTGATCGTCTTCAGAAATTTATTTTGCATTCTCTGTATTTTTTCTATATTAGACACAGAGGCAGTACCCCAGAGCTGAATTCCGTAACAACATATGGGTTTCATGATCGAATTGTTAATGAGTAATTTGCAGTCTAGGCCTAGTTTAGAGTTTCGCCAGCTAGCCAAGCGAGTTGAGCAGTTTTTAGCTTCAACTGGGTTATTTTCGCATCTATATGATTTTTCCACGTGAGTCGACAGTCAAGGCGAATACCGAGATATTTTACACATGTGTGTTGAGGTATATTCAGATTATTAATTTTAATGGGTGGACACGTCTCTTTTCTTAGTGCAAAAGTAATGTGAATACATTTCTGTTCATTCACCTTAATTTTCCACTTATCCAACCAAGCTTTCAATTGTGAAATGTGAGTCTGTAACATTCTAGAAGCTATTTTTGAGTCATCATGGACGCTTAAAATTGCAGTATCGTCAGCGAAAGTTGACGTGTGGGTATTAATATCTACTGGCATGTCTGAAGTATAAAGGATATATAACAGAGGACCCAAAATGCTACCTTGTGGAACTCCGGCTTGTATATCTTGTGGAGAGCTGACAAAATTTTTTCAGCAAGAGTGAATTTCCGATTTGTTATATAGCTTTCGAGTAGCTTGTGAGTATTTGTTGGTAACAAAAGTTTTATTTTAGACAGTAGACCTTCATGCCAAACCTTATCGAAAACCTGTGAAACATCGATAAAAAGGGCAGAGCAGTATTTTTCTCCTCGAACGTTTTTCTGACAACAGTAACTAGCCAGTGGGCTTGCTCAATGGTGCTGTGTTTGCTCCTGAAACCAAATTGGTGTGCATTCCAGTGCAGTTATTTTGTTTTACATAAACAGTTATTTTTTCCATTAGGATTTTCTCGAACAGCTTTGACAAATTGTATAAAATGCTAATAGGCCTATACGATTGCACTTTTGTGTGATCTTTGCCTGGCTTGGGTATCATTTAAACTAGTGAAACTTTCCATTCTTGGGGATAGTAAGCAAGGCGTATAATAGCATTAAAAATAAAGAGAATTATCTTTAATGCTATACGGCGTAACTTCAAAAGCATCTTGTTACTGATTCCATCGATACCAGGAGCTTTTTTTAAAAAAGAAAAAATCTTGTTTTTAGATTTTAAAATTTTTTTTTCCCAAATTAATGATTTTTTAAGGAATAATCGTCAATTGTTTTGAATTTCATTGCCATTAATAATACAACAATTAAGAAAAAATAATAACTTATGAAGAGCGTGGTAAAGAAGAGCAATGTATATTTCTTAAATACCCTACAAATTTGATTGAACTAGATTGACTGTCAGCTTTTGGTATTTAACCTTTTTACTGTTTGCAAAATTTGTTGTGTAATTTATTTTTTGAATACCTCTACATTAAAATAATTATGCAATAACGACCGTGCTGCTGTCTTATGCCACATACGGAGATGGTGCCAAATTAGTCTACCTAATAAACAAAAATAAATAAATCCTGGACAAATTTTCTTTATCTTGTAACATTAACTTTTTTCCTTGATTCATTTTTCCCAGCGATATTTAATAGCTCTATGCTCTGTTTATACTAACAACAGTCTAGCTTCTTTAAATAGCCATCAACCGCAAATCTTTTACCACCGAGCCATTTTTCTTTTCGTTTGGAAATAGAAAATAATGCGACGGAGCCAAATCTGGAGAATAAGGTACCTGATGAAGTAATTCCGACTTTAATTCATCGATTTTGGCCAAATTTTTTTTACTAAATTCAATAAATTTGCTTATTTGTTATAACATCAAAAAAAATACTAATCAATGTAGCGTACTTTTTACCAAAGTAATTTTTTTCAAACCGCTGCCGCCATCTAATTTTGGAACGCCCTCGAATGTACATTCACACAACATTTTTCCATGACTGTTTAGTGATTATTGCAGTGACTAAGAAACCAGTTTTATTTCCAAATACAGGGAAATTTAAGGATTGCACACAATTAAAGAAGACAGTGTACACAAACACAATAATTGTTCTATGTTTAGAAATTATAGAGTATTTGAGTTTCCACATGTTTTCCCATTTTGTTGGTTCTTTTAGAACTTATGATAAAATGGCAAGTCCCATAATTAGGGAAGTGTTGCCAGAGAGCAAATATTGAATTTTCGCAAAAAGCAAAAATGGAAAAATCGCTAAAATAAAAAAAAATATGTTCAAATCGATAAAAGTCATTTAAATCCCAGACTTGTTCCATTCTATTGCGTTCCCTGTTTTCAGTGACTTAATTACAGTAATTTGCAATCGATTTCATCAAGGTAACTTTGTCAGGTGTTTCAATTCTACTGCGCTTTCTTTCCCGTTCCCCGTTGCAATCTCATTAAAATTTCAGTTTTCAAGCCAAAGTGGTTTGGACAGGCTGTTAAGGGCGAGACTTTTTCCCTCTTAAACCAACATATTAACCAAGTTTTTGGCAAAAAATATTATAAACCTTATCATGCACTGATAGCCCATACCCCAGGTAACACATATTTTTAATTTTTGAGGAGAATTTTGCCCTATTTGATGCTCCCAGTGGAAATTTCCAAATTCAATTTCCGAAGAGGGCACCTTCATACCAAATTTCATGTTTCTAGTTCCCGCAGTATTGGCTGGACTATGAAAGGTTAGTTAGTTAATAAACAGAACATTTTATAAGTAAAAGTGCAAAACTGTCAATTAAAAACCGTATATAAATATATTTATAATGCATAAAACTTCAAAATATACACTGAGAAAATAAATACGTGCTGAAAATCGAATTTGTAGCCAATTGAATGATTTGGTTGTGACAGCTCAAAAACCAGTACAAAATTTCGAATGCCTCAGCTACAACCAATAAACTTGGAAACATTCGTAAGGAAACAAAATTAGTAATCAGCACGAATCTATTTTCTGGGTATATGCACATGTATGATTGTAAGTAAAACACTGTAAAAGTTTTTACTTTGTATTTGTAGTTGTTAACGTATTTCCTTTTTAAATATGAGTTGTGTCCATCAATTGTCACTGGCGTGATAAGCCATCTTCATAAAAGACATTACAAATTGTATGTACTTTATGTCATTTAGTTGTTGTTGTTATTGTTGTTTAGTTTTGCTGTAATTAAGAGGTGGTCATTTATATTAAATGCAAGTAAGTGTTATGGTAAAACGAAGTAACCGCACATAAATATTTACTTATTTAAATATTTAGTTAATGTTGAAATATTTAAATAACTACGATATGTATGTATTTGTAATAAGAGGACATAAATGATAAGGAAGTGTTTATTTATTTTCCAAAGAAAATACAATTTAAATGGAATACGGTATAGTTGTAACTAATGTGTATTTAAATATTTTTGGCCAAACAATTATTTAACATGTGTTTTTATATTTGAATATACATAAACATTGAGATGAGCCTAGAGGTGTTATCCATAATAATTATTAAACATTTAAGGGTTTGATCTAATTCTATTGGCTATACACTGATTTTTTAGTTAATGTATTACCGAGTAAACGAGTTTTTATATGTGGCTCGCCGCAATCTCGTAATCGTATTTCCGTAGCCCCATCGCAATATCAAATTTGGTATGATTAAATATTGCTTCAAAATTAATTTTTATTACACGAGTTTTTTTTTATAATAATATATTAAAGTAATTAGAATATTAATGATTAATAAGCCGTTTTATTAATTTACTTGTATTGCATAACATTTGGAATGTCACACAAAATCGATCGATTATAAATGTACTTAATTAGTTTTTCTATATAAAATACATACTAATTATAAAAGTTTAATACAAACTTAATACAAATCGAAGAATGATAATATTTACTGAATTATATTAGACCATATAGAGAGTTTACTAAGGGGACCTCCTATCTCTAAAACTACTACTTTTCAGGAGACACAAAAAAAAACGTTTTATAATAAACTTGTCATTTATTATTTTTTGGAAATTTAAAAAAAAATTCTAAATTTTAAAACAAAAATTGTTTAAAAAATGTCACCAGTGTATTAAAACACATTTTTTTGTCTCTCCTGGAAGGTAATAGTTCTTGAGATACGAGGTTGCTGCAGTGAACCCTCGATATATCGCGATAGCTATTTTAATTATATTAAAATTTATAGAATCTGTTTTTGGAAAAATTATTTCTATATACTCAGAAAGAAAAGTTAGTAGAATATTTTGTAAACGGTTTTCAATCGCACTCTACTATTTTTGTAGTGATTTTTAGTAAAAAAATATTATTTAGCAAATCTTTTTGCTATTTACATTTTACAAATTACAGAATTTTTACAGAATATTTACAAATTTTTGTTGCTAATTTCATAAATCATTTTACAAATTTTTGAAAACCGATTTGCTAAAATTAGCAAAAAATATTACTAATTTTAAAAAAGTGGATACTGAAGGAAATGGTATTTCTAATTTTAACTTACACCTACAAACTTAAATTTCCTTAAAATGTTACATATATTAAAAAAGGGATCCGGAGTGAAGATACCGACTCATGTCTAAAAAGAGGAAATCCATTTTAAATAGCACTAAAAAGGTTTTTTAGTTCTAAAAATCCGCCCTAAAAACAATTAAAATTTTATCTTAAAAGTAAAAAAAAAAAATGAACAAAATATTTTTCTAAACAGAAATTACCAAATTAAAACAAAATGATTAATTCGTTTTTTAAAAAATATAATCAAAATTTTTGATGCTCGATAAGAAAAATAAATTCAAAGCTTTTTACTAATATTAATAATATTTAGTAATTTTTTTGCTGATTTTAGCAAACAGATTTTTAATTTCACTTTACAAAAAGTCTACTAAAATTTAGTAGCGGCTACTAATTTTTCTACTAATTTCATTGTACTACACGTCAGCAGATATGTGTTGCTAAGGTTAGCCAAAAATACCGCTGGGCTCAAATTAGCAGAATTTGCCGTAATAACAGCAAAATTTTCAGTTGCCATTACAGACTTTTTTTGGTGATTGTAGTAACCCAGCAAAATTTTTTATAACAGGTTACCTTTGTATCAATTTTTCTACCGGTTCTAGAACTGTTTTCCAGAAGTCAAAATGTATGATTTCACTGCCCCAGAAACAGTTTTATAACTAGTTCTAGAACCGGTTCTAAATAAACCTGTTTCTGTTGCTAATTGGACAAACTCCATACAAAATGAACACGTTGTAGAACATAAATGAGAACCTATCCTAATGACATATAAATTGTTCTGCAACCTGTTCTTTGGATTCTTAGTGACGGCCCAGAACAACAACGAGCCGAATTTTTCCATACAAATTGACAATTAAAACTCGTCGAGCGTTGCAGTTGTTAAATAGAATATATTTTATTTTTGAAAAACGTTTTTTCTTATTCTCTTGTTTTTTGTTTCTAATTTCCTTAACAGAGTTCACACATTTTAAAAGTTTTCTATAAACAAAAAACATATGATGAGTAAAATTAACAAACCATATTTTATGGCTCCTATGTTCTCTTTGTATACTCGCGAATGAACAACGTACTATAAACCATCTTAGTATCCCAGCAAAATAAGAGCTGAGGAAGAAGTAGTTAAATACTACATCTACTTAACACGAAGTTGTAAAAATTTCGGTGAATCATAAATGATTTTAACATTGGCGTGTCATTGGCAGGAAGTAGTTTGTTTTGGTGCTATGAAAAATCGATGAGCAGATGGACTTTTTCATTATTTTACGGAAGTTGTTCAATATAGGGACTACAAAATAAATGTAGACAGTGTCTTTGTTTTAAAGTTAAATATGTAATTTCGAACTCGCCAAGAATTATTATTCCGATTAGGACAAAGTGAATATCACTGGTATGCAAAATATGTCTTCAAAAAGGCATTTAATAACTGCAGGAATTAACCATTTATGGACCAACTAAATAATTGTTTTTTTTTACTAGTAGGGGTTAATATCAACATTTTGGAAGTTTTTTAAAATGACTTCTTACAAATCAAAAAATTTGCCCTATTAACTTCTTTGGATGTTCTGAAAAAGAGATTAGTAAAGAATAACATCCATTTTATTTTGCTAAGATGTTCGTTTCTAAATTTTTCTTACAATAATTATTTATTTTGTTGATTTTATAAAATTAAAATGTACAACCAAAAAAAAAAAAAAAAATGTGTTGTTACTAAATGTCTCCACTGGAGAGCAAAGAATCCCTACGGTACTCTTTACACTAAAATAAATATGACAGTTTGTGCAGTCACCGTCATACATCGTTATTTTGGGCGCGTTTTCTTTCACAGCAACAATCGTTGTATGGCGCGTTCTTATTCTAGACCGACACTTACTTTTTACTGGGAAGTATTTAATTACGCTGCAGTTACATTTCTAAAATCTAATTTTACATTCAAGATATTAAACAAAAATTCTTAAATACTGTCCTTACTTTTTATTTCATTTATTATTAATATTAACCCCTTTATAAACTGTTTATAAATTATTAACAATTTACATTATTTTTAATGTAAAAAATTGTAACACGATATATATGTTATATGCAAGTGTCCTGTTTTTTTTTTTTTTTTTTTTTTTTTTTTTGTCTTGTACACATGCATCTAAATGTAAATGTATTTATATTTTTATATTTAAATTTTCAGCATATTGTGTAATGTTAAGCACCTTTTTGTGTATCATTAAAATTTAATTTGTGACACCATTTAAGTACTTGTTCTGTGTAATGTTTTACAATATTGTTGAGTATTTATCTCTAATTTCATACATAATTTAAATAACGATATTACAACCAAATTGCGTGGGTATATTATTTGCATTTCTGGGTGCATATAGTGTTTTAGTTTGTTTGCATAACGTTTACAATTTGAATTTGATTAATTTTATACAATGACATTATATTTATATATAAAAAATAAATTAAATAAAATAAAATGAAAAATAAAACTAATGTTAACAGGTAAAATTATTATATAATTTTCTAAACGCAGAACAGTGGTTTTTATCAGAGAAATATATTTGTTTTATAATTAAAATAGTATTATTATGTAAAAAAAAAAACATTCTGTTTAAAATGTTAAGAAATTATTATGAAGCGTATGATTAATATTAATTATTTTGTACATATTTTGCTTATTTATATTCTCATAAATTATCATAAATTTGGGGTTTAATCAAAGATTTGTCTATTCATAGTTTATTTTCTTTGCCAGAATGTAGGTTTTAATTAAAATCTGTGTTAAATAAAGCTTTTTAAATTTTTCCTTATGTTATAAATGTATCCATAAAAATGTGGCAATTACCGCTTTGTAAATCTTAATTTTATTTTTACCTATTCGTCACCTATTCTAAGGCATTTTTTGAGTGTTGCTTTAAAGTGTATCTAAAAAGGACAAGTGGTGAAAACACTGGTTTAGGGTGAAAAAATTGTTTTAGGTGAAAATCTTTTTTAGAAGTAAAAAAAATGTTTGTGATGAAAAAAATTTTTGACCTGGAAAAAGGATTTTTTTTGAGTTTTTCTTTTTAAGGTAATCTAAAAAGAACAGGAGGTGCAAACACTGGTTTAAGGTAAAAAAATTGTTTGAGGGAAAAGTCATTTTTAGATGTGAAAAAATTTTTGTAATAAAAAAAAAATTTGGGGTGAAAAAAGCTTGAGGTGAAAACAATTTTTGATGGTGAAAAAATATTTTTGAAGAGAAAACTTTTTTTAAGAGGTGACTAGGGATAAATATTTTATTAATTGATCACTACTATAAATCTGTACTAAAATATGTACACCAATTTGTATGAAAAATTTACAGGTACCTTCACATTTTTACTCATAACTTTTGAACCGCTAGACCAATTTTATACATTATTAATGACAAACTTTTCAGGCCAAGGTCCACCAATCCATATAAAAATGAGCTATCCTGCTTGCATCTTTGCGCTGAGATCGCCATCTTAAAAGGCAGCCGTATATACACTCACAATATATTTTCCGTAACCGACTGTAGTTTATTTAAAAAGTAATACGTAAAGTTTTTTTTTAAATGAAGAATCAACTGAAATTCATAGAAATATATTGTTTAACTATTTGAATCAGTCATTCAAAAAAATAAACTATAAAAATTTACAGACATTCAGTTGGAGTTGATATATTCTATTAAATGTAAAATTTTATGTTTTGTACTTCAAAAAATAGAAATTCATATGATTTTTTTTTTTTTGTTTTTTTACCAAAAAATTATTTCAATAAAAATTACAAGAAATTATTCAAGCATACATACACATAAAGCCAATAAAAATATATACATCTGCATGTGTTGTGTTCTGTTTTGTAATTCCATACAAATAAAAAAACTTTCAATTTGAAAAACAAACCACAAAAGTAGTTTTTTCTACGTTTTGTCAGTTAAAAATGTATGGTTACTTTAAGCGACTTTCGATTGTTTTTACTACTTTTTTCGATTATAAAACAATGATTGGAAATAAACAACAAAATGGGTGGAATATAATGGAAAATCAGTAGTCCTCTTTTTGATTGTATTTTCGATTAATTTAATATGTATGGCAGCATATAAAAGTATAGGCTCATCTTTGGTCCTAGTTCCCATGTACAAATAAAAAATTTCCAATTAATTTTTTATTTCTGTACCCATTTAAAAAACAAAATTTTAACACAAGTGCAATTTAATCCATTAGAAATTCAGACCCAAGCAATAGTGGACTTTCAATCTAAATATTTTTTAACCAAGTTTTTATGGTTTATACCTTTCATAAAAATTTTGTTTTAAAAAAACCAAAAATTCAAACACTAATCAGAAACAGGCCCCATGGGAACTTTTAAAATACATTTATTTTGTACACCTCTCTTATTTTTTTTAAAATTATTATTATATTATCTATATTTTTTTATCGAATACTTTATTTTTATAGCACACTGTATGCATACAACATTTCTATTATTCCACCATTAATTTTCATTTAATGTGCTTTTCAATGTTGTATGCTAACAAATACATTTATGAAAAATAGAATATATAAAAATTATACACTCATAATATTTGGTAGATTACAGTATGTGCTTTAATGAAAGCAAAACTTTAAGTTAAAGATGAAAATTTAAGAACAAGCATTGATTTTTGTAATGAAAAATATATCTTACTTAATTTATCCTCTGTAGATGTTGCAAAAAAAACTACTATACTCTACAGTTACATAAAAAGATAATCTTTAACTAAATACAAAAACTACTTAAAATGTGATTTAAAGCAAATAGCTTAAAAGCTGCAATTTTTAATTTTCATTTTAAGTAAATTAAATGGATTTTGCTATTTTTTGTTGACAATAAATGTTTTTAAACAAATTCCACAATCTATAGAAAAAAAAAACAATCATTAAGTACAGCAGATTTTAAGCCAAGAAGTTTTTTACTTACATAATATTTCAGGTGTATAATCAGCATAAGTACTTATAAATATTTAAATAATTTTCTAATATTAAAGCCCCCCCCCCCAAAAAAAAATATAAAACAAATCGTGTATTTAAAAATAAAATTTAACATACAGATTACTAACAAAGATTTATATTTTAAGCGCTTTATATTTTAAAATGATTGTATAATTAATTTTATTTTAAAATTTTATTTCAAATTTATTATAAATATTATATCACAAAATTTTAATTTAATAAATTCTAAAATTAAGCACACAACGTAAAATATTATAAAAGGCCAAAGTAGGAATTGGATATAAAGAAACTCTTTAAAACCGTTTCATATCCGAAAGTCAGCTATTGTGCACTTTTATGTAGGTACGAATTTTACTGACGATAGTACAACTCCTTTACCTAAAACACTTGAGACGTGGTATAAATGAGGGCCAGTCCTAACCCATTTAGGTATAAACTTTAATTTTAAAACATGCATTGCCTGAAGTATAGGCTAACGCAGTGATAAGGAACAATTTGGAAATATCGCTAAGGCAGTGATATAAATGTGATGCAAAGGGCAAAAAGCCTCCCCCCTAACGGCCTGTCCAAACTGCTGGAATTAGAAAGTTGAAATTTGGTAAAAGTTGATCCTTCGATGTAGACATCAACTAAGATAGAATTTTATGAAAAACTTACGGGGAGGGACAAGAAAAAGAAAATTCTTCACCTTGACGGGATTTCAAAACTGCGAGCATATCATCGGCGTAGACATCAGATAAGACAGGATGGAATGACAAAAAGGGGAAAGTCCCCTCCTTAACAGCATGCCCAATTCCATTTGGCTAAAAATCTGAAATTTGAAATCCGTGTACACTTGTACAGGTTGGTTGAAAAGTTCCTGCGCTCACCAAGAGATGGCACTGCTAGCTCCAAACTTTTTTTTCTCAAGTTGGTATAAATGTCCTGAGAACACATGCAATGTGGCAAGTCATTCTGTCAATTCTTTCTTTCTTTACAAGCCATTTGAAGTTGACGTGTCATTGATTTTTTTAAACATGGAAAAAATTGAATATCGTGCAGTCATTAGATTCTTTGTTTTGAAGTGCTTAAAGGCAAAGGAAATTTAAGAACAAGTGTTAGAATTGTATAAGGAGTCCTCACCTTCAAAGCGCACCGTTGAATTTTGGGCTGGTGAATTTAAACGTGGTCATACCAGCCTTGAAGATGATCCACGTGAAGGACGACCAAAAACTGCAACCACAGCAGAAATCATTGAGCAGGTACATAATATGGTTAGTGAAGATCCAAGTTTGACTAAGCGTGAAATCGCTAATGCCATATGCATCTCAAACGAACGAGTACTCCATATTTTACATGAAGAATTACGTATGAAAAAAATGTTTGGAAAGTTAGTGCCGCACTCATTAACAATTCAACAAAAACTGGATCGAAAACAAATTTCTCAGCGTAATTTGGAGTGTTTTAAGCCGAATAAAACCGACTTCTTGCGTCGTTTTATAACTATGGATGAGACTTGGATCTACCACCATGATCCTAAATTGAAACAAGAACGTTTACAGTGGACTGAAGCTGGTTGTTCAGCTCCAAAGCAGGTGAAGTCACAACGATCAGCAAAGAAGGTTATGGCATCAGTTTTTTTGGGATGCAAAAGGAATTTTGTTGATTGATTATCTTCAGAAAGGTAAAACAATCAACTCTGAACTCTGAATCAGCTGGATAAAAAAATTCGTGAGAAAAGATCTGGTTTAAAGAAGAAAAAAATCATTTTTCATCAAGACAATGCACCTGCTAACAAAAGTGTTTTGACGATGGCTAAATTCAAAGAATTAAAGTACGAATTGCTTAAACATCCACCGTATTCACCAGATTTGGCTACCAGTGACTACTATCTCTTCATAAATCTCAAACAATTCCTTCGTGGAAAGCATTTTTCGTCGAATGAAGAGGCCATAGCAGCCGTAGACGGTTATTTTGCAGAGCTTTCGGAAAACCATTATAAGGATGGGATAAAATTATTGGAAGATCATTGGAACAAGTAGAAGCTCAATATTCTAGGGGATTATATTGAATAAAAAAATATATTTCGTAACAAAAACAGTATTCTTTCATTTCGAGCGCAGGAACTTTTCAGCCAACCTGTAGATAGGGTATTTCTCTATTTACGTACTTTGTGAACTATTTCTATCTGGAGACTCCCAACAATCCAGAGTTTAGCCCAGATAATTTTTGTTTACGCTAAAAAAGTAAAAATAAAAAATAAGCTAAGCCATTGACTAGGAGTAAAGAAGATTTCATGAATGTAAAATTTTTGCTACGCCGAACAAATAACTTTTTTATATAAGACCAGGGTAAATTATGAAAATTTTTAAATTCGAAATCAAAAATTTTGTATACTGAAAGAGGCCCTATTGTGTTAAAATCACCTTTCTTTCCTTACCTATTAGTCTAAATTAAAAAAAATCAGAATTAAAAAAAAAAAATCTGTTCACATTTCTAAAAGTTCAAGGCTTCAAAAGATTGTATTCACCCCATTAAAAATTTGAAATACTTAAAGGGTTAAACATGTTTATTTTTTCATTGAGATTAATATAAATTTCATAATTAATTTCCATATTACTATTTAGCGAAAATATAATTTTTTAATACAAATGAATACCAAAATTTCGAGTTTTGAGTTCTCAAAGATTTTTTTGTTTACAGAGACGTAAGCCGTTTAATGAAATTAGGTTTTCAAAAGTGTATTATACAATTTGTCATAATTGTTGGTACACTAAGTTAATTTTAGCTCACCAGAAATATCATAAAAAACTTTTATAAAATTAAAGTAAATTCATGGTAAATTTATATTTCTACATTCACAATTATATTTGAAAATTGTTAATGTAATGTGTAATAAGTTTCTTAAAAAAATGTTTATATATGTATAATATATGATTTAATCAAAATTTCCTGTATTTTTTTAACATATTCCCCTATTTAGAAATTTCTCAATTTTTACATCTAATTTCACATTGTTTTTTCTTTCTTTTTCTTCTAGAATATTAATCAACATTTTCACTAGCTGATATCATGGTTCCCTAAAGACAAGACAATTTTGTTTCTTGCTATATCAGTGGGTTGCTTTGTATAAAGTAGAAATGTGTGAACATTGTTTATAAATTTAAATAAAAGCAAACACTTGTATGCCAACACACACACACATATACATATAAATTACACACTTACAAATAAACAGTTTACCACATACCGGTATAGTACTCTATAGTGAGAGAAAAAAAACAACATACAACAACAAATTTTACAAGTGTAGCTTGAATGTTAAAAAGGAGAAAATCACTTTTGACACGTAAGACAGCAGTAAATCAAGCAAATATAAATTTTATATTAGTTGTGGTAATTGAGATGAGCACGATATTTGATAAAGGCAAATATATTTCAAAAAGTAAATATATTTAAATAAATCTTTTTTGTAAATGATTGTATATATATATGAAATAGCAAGGATTTAAATACATTTGCAATTTTGGTAGTTACAATGATTTACATTTATAAAAGAGTTACATTACCGACTGACTCACTGAATCATCATCGCCCATCCCAAGCGGCCTAAGCTAGGAACTTGTAATTTGCTACTCCGCCAAATTTTAAATTTAAAATTTTATTTTAAATATTTGTTGCCTGAAGTATGGACTAATTCACTTATAGTAAAGTTTTTAAAATTTCCGCCTGGATCGTTGTTAAAAAGAGCAGTTTAAGGGGAAAAGTCTCCCCCCGTTAACTGGTCAAACCGCTTCGGCCCAACCGCTTTGGCTAGAAACCTCAAAATTTAAATATGTATGCCTAAGAAAGAAGGCTTTTTCAATGATAAAGTACTTTTTGTTACAAAGGGGAAAAGTTTTCCCCTGTGTTGCTTGTGAAGATATACTCTTTGCAATTTACAATAAGAACATAGTAACAATGGAGTTTAAAACATGAATAATATTTTAGAAACATGAATTTTGGTATTCAGGCGGTATTTTAAAAATTTGTCTACTCTTTGGCTTTAAATCTGTAATTAAAAGCTTGTAGCATATGTGTTAAACCACAAAGGAGATTCTTTTTTAAAATTTCCAATAAAAATATGGAATAATGGTGTCAAAAAAACTAAGAAAAATGTACCCAGTGTAAACATCCACCAAGACATCCTGTACAAGCTCCTTCTGCTAAAAATCTAAAATTTAAAATATAATTACTTTTCTAAAGGTATGAGCTTATTCACTGCCTTTATTTGGAATATTCAATAAGAAAGTAATACAAGTGGGGCTAAAAAGGAGAAAGTGTCCTCTTAGTCACGCAGCCAATCCTGTTATTAAGCATGTAGGTTTCTCCTCCAGCAAACACATTTACTGAAGTGGGATTTTTGAAAATTCGTTGGAGAAAAATCTTCCAATTAATATTCGGGATAAAAACTGTTTAAGTAGTATTTTAGGGCAGATAATTCCACCATATGTTAACCTACAGCCGTGGTACTTCTCTAAGATTCATTCGGGCCAAAGGTTGGACTTTTTCCGATATTTTTACAAACCATTATATTAAAAAGTCAGCTAATTGATCGATATGCAGACTTTGCACAAAAAACACTTTAAGCCCCCCTTAATAAAAAAAGAAAAAAACAAATTACGAGGGCCAAATGTTGTATTTTACAGATTTCCTCCAGTTAATAATATTTTTTAAATATCCATTAAACTAATGCAGATTTTAACTAAAAAGTAACCTTTAGCCCAAACAACAAATACGTCAGGGGCAAAATGTTGGTCTCTTTGTTTTTCATTCTAAAATATTATTTATGAATTGGCTAGAAAAAAATAATAAGCTTTAATCTCCTGAATAATAATAATAGCCTAAAAGAATGGGGGACATATATTGACCTTTTCTGACATTTTAACAATCTCTTATATTATTTACATAACTAATTAAATAAAATACAAACTGTAAAAAAACAACTTTAACTTTTGGCCCCCCCCTTACATAAAGAAGAAAAATGTATGGCAGCCAAAGGTTGGCCTTTTCCTTTATTTTCCAATCAATATTATTACTTAATTAGCCAGTTGATTCAACTGCTGATTTGGACTTCAAATTCAACCTTTGATTGCCTAGCAGCTTAAGAATTAAATAAAATGCCGGGGCCAAAGGTTGGCAAATTGTTGTAAAATTTTGAATTAGTTTTCCAACATTTCTTAATCTATTAAATCTATGTAGTAGAGTCTTCTCTTTTAATTAACTGATGTATTGTTGCCAATTATGAACGTTTAAGGGACAAATGACAAAGAAAAATTTAATTTTCTAAATCCTTACGAGATCCTTAAATACAGTTCAGCTATATGTCAATATGATTATACCCAATTAAAAGGGATTTTTTTTTTTAATTAATATCGATAAAAATTATTATATGTGTTAAACTATTAATCCCCAATATTTAGATTTAATTTACTTTTCTATGGTGGTCAGCAGTCAAACTGAGAATGCCGCATATGTTGGAAGTACGATTTTATGGATTTTGTATGACTTAAGATTCGAGTTCAGGAGACCAAATTGCTTGAAAAACAGTTTTAGTAGCAGTTTGTGCAATAACCTTGTTTAGTCTTGTAATCATTTAGGACATCAGTACGTATAATCGAAATTGTATTAATCATACGCCCAGTAGTCCTAATATATAGAACAAAAATATTATTCGGAATATTTGTGATGTAAAATATTATACGTATCTTTGCTTTAATTTGTAAATAAATTAAGTTTTCTGTTAATCTATAGATTCAGAACTACCTCGAAATTTGTAAAAAAAAATATATTTTTTTTAAACTGTCCATAAAAAACTTTATTCCATTAATAATTATAAATAATAAACAAGGAATGGGCGTTAAATTGGTCCGGAATAAAAGCCACATCCACTTTTAGGACAAATTTAAAAAGTTGTTTCATATTTTATTCGTATTATACAGGACAATAAATAGTTGGGCATTGATAGGTTGCGCTTTTACACTCAGAAAAAAAATTAGTAGAAAAATTTGGAAACGGTTTTCAATCCCAATGTACTATTTTTGTATTGATTTTTAGTAAAAAAAATATTATTTAGCAAACTTTTTTGCAATTTACATTTTACAAAATACAGAACTTTTACAGAATATTTAAAAATTTTTGTTGCTAATTTCAGAAATTATTTTAGAAATTTTTGAAAACCGATTTTCTAAAATTAGCAAAAAAAAATTCTAATTTTAAGAAAGTGTACTATTTTTGTATTGATTTTTAGAAAAAAAAAATATTATTTAGCAAACTCTTTTGCAATTTACATTTTTACAGAATATTTACAAATTTTTGTTGCTAATTTCAGAAATCATTTTAGAAATTTTTGAAAACCGATTTTCTAAAATTAGCCAAAAAAATTTCTAATTTTAAGAAAGTGGATATTGAAGGAAATGTTATTTCTAATAATTAAAACTTATACACACAAACTTAAATTGCCTTAAAATGTTACATAGGTTGAAAAAAGGGGTCGGAAGTGAAGATACTTTTCATGACCGACTCAAGTCAAAAAATAGGACATCCACTTAAAAAAGCACTAAAGACTTTTTTGGTTCTAAAAATCATCCCTTAAAACAATTAAAAAATTACCTTAAAATCCAAAAACTTTTTTGAAAATATTTTTCAAAAGAAAAATTAGCAAATTAAAACAAAATTAAATTCGTTTATGTTTAAACTATTTTTTAAGCCTTTGATTTTTTTTTTTAATTTTGTCTAAAATATTTTTTGAAAAAAAAAATATATAAAATAAAAAAATGTTGTTCGATAAAAAAAGATAAATTTGTATATTCGAATCCGTAAGGCAATTCCAAAAGAAATAAGCAGCTTTAAAGTGTAACAAGTGAATCTAAAAATAATTGAGATGATTTGTGCATTTTTTTAATATTTTTTTATAAATTAAAATTTTTCTATATTTTATAATACATTGAGTTTACACCAATTCACTAAAATTAATTAGCGCTTACTATTTTTTATATCAATTTGGTTTTACTAATATTATTAATTTTTATTAAATTTTCTTACTGATTTTAGCAAACAGATTTTAAATTCCATTTTACAAAAAGTTTACTAAAATTTAATAGCGGCTACTAATTTTTCTACTAATTTCATTGTACTACACGTCAGCAGACATGTGTTGCTTAGATTAGCAAAAAACACCGCTGAGCTTAAATTAGCAAAATTTCCCATAATAACAGCAAAATTTTTAGTTGCCATTACAGACTTTTTTTTAAGAGTGTACTTGTAGGTGGGCAGTTGAAATGGAAAGCTTCAAATATGTTTAACTATATTTAAAAATGCGCAATTAAAATTTCTTTTCTGACTGACACAGTCACTCACTCTCTCACTCACTCACTTACCCATTTAACATCGCCCAGCCCAAACTGCTAAATTTAGGGAGCTGAAATGTAGATTCTTTCTTCGGTGTAGTTATCCATTAAGACGGGATTTTTGGAAATTTCTACGGGAAGTGACAAAAAAGAGGAATTCTGCCTCTTGACGGACTGCCCAAGCTACGAGTAGTTTAGAGAAAAACCTGAAGTTTATATACGTGTTCGCTAGCTTTAGCTTACATTGTACCTGGTAAGATGGAACTTTTGATATTCATTAGGGCAGCGGCTAATAAGGGGGTTTTCTCCCCCTTGATGGCCTGCACAAACTTATTTAACTATAAGCTTGAAATTTGATATATGTGTTTCTTGGGAAAATTACTGATTTTTCGAAATTTCTACCAGGATGGGAAATCCTCCCCTTTTGCGGCCTGCACAAACCCCGTTGAACTAGTCATATGAAAAATTTATTCCCATTAAGAAAACTCTATTAATTCTGACCTTTAAAAAACAGACAGGTTGGTAATATTGCTCCAAATATATATAAACCTTAATATTTCTTAGTAAAGCATTTACATAAACATGTTTATTATCATAACCTCATTACCTTTCATAACTTTTTTGTTTGCTAACATATTTTTCTATGTTAAATCTTTCAGCAATATAGCAAAACCTAATCCATTAATCACTTTAGTTGTACTTTAGGCCAAACACATACACATACACTAGTATAATACAAGAAACCTTACTAAATCCTATAAGTAATTTATATAAATGTAAATCCTTTAATGTTAAGACCCATAAAAAATTTGTATGTCAGATTGTTTGAAAGACCAATTCATATTTTAAAAAACATAATTCACGCCACATTATTTTCAATTTTAAGCTAATAAACACATTTATATATTTGAAGGAGTCGTTTTTTTTAATTCATTGGCCCCTTTAAGTATACAACAAAATTATAATAAAAAAAATTGTTTGGAAATAGTTTTTTATTCCCTGAAATGAATGACCTACACAGAGAAAATAGTTCTATGATGACAACCTAATTTGTTGCAAAACACATGGTGTGGTTGTGATGACCAAATTTTTTGTTTATCACAATAGCTATTCAGTTTACAATAATTTGTTTATTAACATAAAATGCTAGTTGCAACCTAAAAAATTCGGTTTTTTTTATTAAATCATTCAATTATTTTCTGGGTGTACCAAAATGTTAAGGTTCTAATAAATTATTAGCAATTTACAAAAAAATGTTTAAACCCTAATATGCCAGCATGTATTATTACCCTAAGGACTTGGATATTTTTTCAAGCATTTTATTTACATTTTATTCCTTCATAAATTTATAAAAAAAGAGTTTTTAGAAAAACTATTATTTAAATTAGTTTCTAATATAAATTTGACCTTTTAGTTTTTTGCCAGACCTTAACAATTCGTCTTCTGATATTTCAATTAATATTAGAAAATAAAACTGATGTTTTTCTTTCCCTGCTTATGGGGTTATTGGTGAGACATGGGGTACATAGTTTGTTGTGTTTCTTATGGAAGAAAAACTTTGGGGAAAAAAAATGTTTTATAATTTATTATTGTAAAATTTACATGTGTATGTGCTTTTGTTTTCTGTGCTTTTACTTAATACAAGTGTAGGTTTAATATTATTCAAAATGAATTCATCGGCCTAAGTGGCCATTTTTCATGTTAAGGCTACTTTTGCTATTTTTTTTTTTGTGGTTTATTGTTTGTTAAAAGGGATTTTTTGTATTTTGTGTTATTGCAAAAAGTCTGATGTTAAGGAAGTTGTGGTTTTTGTGGCTGCCATAAATGTTTTCAAACATTAACTTAAAAATGTAAGGGAAGTAAGTATAATGAAAATTAGCACAAAACTTAAAGTCTGACATGCCGACTCTCTCATATACTACACCATGTAAAACAAGGACGTTTCTATGGAAAGTTGGTCTGATTATAAACCGATACTAACAAAATTCGAAGAAGTTTGTTATGTAGCAAATTTCATCCAAATTTATTATTTGTGACCTGTAGTTTGATTATAAGGATTACATGGACACCTGGAGGGACTACTAGCTCAAAAAGTAATTCTGAGACGACTGAAATGTGGTTCAAAATCTGATATATTTCGTAGTTACAAACGTCAGCACACACTCATTACACCCTGACCACGCAGCAGAATGCTTTGTTCCCATACACTCAAAAACAAAATAAAGTAAAGTCAGCAAAAAATATTGTTGGTCAAATATGCAGCATGTAAATAATTGAAATTTGTTTCTGTTTATAATTATTTTTATATATTAATATTCAATTTTTTTAAGCTAAAGATCTTTTTTTTATAAAATTTCTTATTTTATTTTTGATATTTCGCTAACAATTTGTTAGCATCTTTAGGAAAACAAAATTTTAATAATTATAAAAAAGTTGACAAACAAAAAAAATATTTAACATTAAAATATAAAAAATATTTAACATTTAAATATAAATTAAATTTTTAAAAAATTAAATAAACATTTAAACAAATAGAAGTGGTAATTTTATAAACAACATTTTCCTGCTAAAGCTCGTAAAAAATATTTTCATATTGGTTTAATACTTTGGTTTAAGAAATTGAACATAATAAATGTTGTTTATAAAATAAAATAACATTATGAAATTAAATTATTATAGTTATTAAAAACATATCTATACATTTAAGTCTCCTAATTTTTTACTAATTAAATATCTATAATTCTGAGCTAAATTTTCTGTGTCAGCTTTGGAGTTCATTCTCTGTGTCAAAGGTGTATTAATGATTTCTAACATTTCTAACATATAACGTTTTTTATAATTATTTTCTGTTCTTAATATTGAAAAATTTTCAAAGTTATGATGGTGATTTAATATAGAACAATGAGATGACAATGCGGTTTTTTCCGAATTAATATTTCTATGTTTTTGGTCTGATTTATGTCCTGAAATCCTGGTTTTTTATTATTCTTTGTCGTTCCTATATATACCTTATCACAATTTTCCTGATCATTACCCTGACAAGGTATCTTGTAAACTAAATTTGACATATCCCATTTATCAATTCTATCTTTAGTTTTACTAAATAATTTCCCTAATGTATTAAAATTACGATAAGCTATTCCATATTTCCCTTTATCAAAGATGTTAGATCTCGCCAATCTCTCTGATAATCCAGGGACATATGTCAAAGATTTAAAAATTCGTGGTTCAGTTATGTATGTTCCATATTGTCTCATCTTATTTCTATATTGACCTATTAATCTATAAGATAACTCAGTTGGAAAACCATTATCTCGTAATATATCTCTGATCTTTATAATGTTTCCTCTATGAAATTCTACATCACTTATTGTCAATACTCTCTCTATAAAATTCTTAGCTGTGTTCATGATAATGTTCCTACTATGTTTAGAGTAATAATTAATTATTCTCCCTGATGCAGTTGGTTTCTGATACCAATCCATTATTAATCTGTTGCCTCTCTTAATTATCAATGTATCCAAATATGGGAGTATCGAATTACATTCTCTCTCCATTGTAAATTTAATGTTTTGATCAAAACTATTTAATGTTGTAAGCATGTTGTTAACTGCTAATTCTAATTATAAAAATTTTGTTTTCCTGAAGATGCTAACAAATTGTTGGCGAAATATCGAAAATAAAATAAGAAATTTTATAAAAAAAAGATCTTTAGCTTAAAAAAATTTAATATTAATATTAAAATAATATCGAATAAATTTATATAATTTTTATATATTTTTAGATTTTCCGTTAAATCTTGTCAGAATACGGAAGTCTGAAAATTTTTATATATTACAAATTTTTGTAAATTAAACAAAAAACAATTTCAAAATTCTCAGCAAATAAATTAACTAAAATATAATTTGTCTGCAATTTTTCGAGCTTTTTTCAGTCTACTAATATTCAGCAAAAAATTGTATTTATTATAACAAGCGTTTTTTTTATTAACAAAAGTGTTAGTACATTTTTCTCTGAATTATTTTTTCTTTTTGCTAACACGATTTTGCTGATATTAACTATTTTGGTAAATTTTTTTTATTTGAGTTTGGATTTTTTCTTATGTTCGCTTTGCGGTGGCGTATACTTAATATTATCTTTTTATACATGAAAAAAATTCAATGAGTGCAATAGTGAGTAAATTATACATCATTTCCCATTCTAACGGCTACTTATCCTAACAAGGAAAGTCTCCTACCGGGGCATTTACCATTTTCACTATAATTAAGATATGTGATAGAGAAAAGCAAATAAGAGAATATTTGTTGTAGTGAAAATCTGTTTTTTTCTAAACAAAAAAAGAAATTAAACAACATTGAAAAAAAAAATAAAAATAATAAGTATATATAAATCAAGGCAAAAGTAATTTTAAATTTTTTCCCAAATACTATCAGCCAATGGCATTAGTTCATTAATGTCTGACAAATTTGAACCAGATAACGCAACATTTAAACTTAAAAAGTCAGAACTGAAATTAGAACCAGCAAACAACTATAACTATCGGTAAAACTCAGATGGTCTTTGATCACCAATCTCGAAATCAGATATAATTTTGTCAAATTTCCTATTTTCGCTTATAGAATGGCGGTCAATTAATATTTTCTTTAAATTATCATAACGATCACCTGGTAAAGGATTTTGAATAACGTCAAGTACTATAATTATGACATCTTGCAGTAAAGCAGTTACATTATATTCACATTTTGTCCTATCCTGATTAACTCCTCTAGTTGGAAATTGCATTTCAGCATGAACAAACAACGCTTCAGGACAACTTGTCTAAAATTGAGGAAGTTTAATGGAAGTGGCAGTAATTTCAATGTTAGTTTGAGGATAAGAGGAAAATGAAGAACGATTCAGTTGAAGGATGTGTATTAGTATTTTCCAAATAATTTGTCCATGCGTATGTGTGTCTGCGGTTGAACCTCAGCGAGTTGGCAAGTGTAACAACATATTGATTCTAGAGAAAGAGCTAACAATCAACGAAATAAAAATAAAGAATAAAAATTAAATGTATATATTTATATTGCAATTTTCACAATGCAATATAAATAGCAAAGTATACTTAAGTTTATATATATATACACTCACCAAAAAAAAAGTCTGTAATGGCAACTGAAAATTTTGATGTTATTACGGGAAATTCTGCTAATTTGAGCCCAGCGGTATTTTTTGCTAATCTTAGCAACACATGCCTGCTGACGTGCAGTATAATGAAATTAGTAGAAAATTTAGTAGCCGCTACTAAATTTTCGTAGACTTTTTGTAAAGTGGAATTCAAAATCTGTTTGCTAAAATCAGCAAAAAAAAAAATTACTAAATACTATTAATATTAGTACAAAGTTTTAGATTTATTTTTTTTTTATCGAGCATCAAAAATTTTGATTATATTTTTTAAAAGATGTTTATACAAAATAAAAAAAAAAAGGCTTAAAAATCTTAAAAATTTTTAAAACATAAACGAATTTATCATTTTGTTTTAATTTGGTAATTTCTGTTTTGAAAAATATTTTAGTCAATTTTTTATTTTACTTTTAAGGTTAAATTTAATTGTTTTTGTGGATGTCCCTTTTTAGACATGAGTCGGTATCTTCACTTCCGATCCCTTTTTTAAACCTATGTAACATTTTAGGGTAATTTAAGTTTGTATGTATAAGTTTAAATTATTAGAAATAACATTTCCTTCAATATCCACTTTTTTAAAATTAGTAATTTTTTTTTTTGCTAATTTTAGCAAATCGGTTTTCAAAAATTTTGTAAAATGATTTCTGAAATTAGCAACGAAAATTTGTAGATATTCTGTAAAAATTCTGTAATTTTAAAAAATGTAAATAGCAAAAAGATTTGCTAAATAATAATTTGTTTACTAAAAATCAGTACAAAAATAGTAAAGTGGGATTGAAAACAGTTTACAAATTTTTCTACTAACTTTTTTTTCTGAGTGTAGCGAAGTTTACTGTAATTCATGAAGGTCACAAAATCCAGTTGCTAATCTCAATTCTTGGATATTCCAAATTTCGAAATTTTTCTTTAAATATGATGGAATCTTAACAGCAGCCTGTTGATATTGAATCGTATCAATTGATGTTGAATGTTAAATGTGGATAACAGCGTAAAAAAATCTTCACTATAATGTAAAATATCCTGAGACACATATACAGATAATAGTTTTCCTTATAATTTTTATCAAACAGAATAAAATTGATCCCTAATATACATAAATATATTGTTTATTTTTTTTTTACTGCAAAAATATCTTGACCAAAATCTGGCAGGATCACAAATTGTAGTGAAAATCAATTTATTTAAAACCCTTATAAAAAGTTGAAGTTTATTGAAACAAGTTTATAATTTTCTAAAAAAAAAAAAAAATTAAACAAAATTGAAAAATTTTAAAAATAATTCATATAAATCAAGACAAAAGTAATTTTAAAATAACAAAGTACAAATGTAGAAGGATACGTACTTAGGAACACCTACATTTGTTTATTAAGGTAATGAGAGTAACTATTAGTTCTTCATTTTATTTATAGCATTTGGAAATATATAGTTCCAAGACCCTTGATCCTTATGCAAACTTAAGTTAATGTGGCGATGTCCCTCTATATGTCCGTCTGTATGTGCATCATACAGTTGCTTTGGCGATCACCGCATGAAGATATATTTGATTTTTATCTAAATTATTCGACATCTTCTCAAGTAGTTCTTTATTGAAAATGAACAAAATGGCGGTTAAAAAGTTGAGAGTAAAAATGTAATGGTAAAATTAAAAATAAATATTGGTGTACCTTGGTACAATTTAATAGTAACGTGTGATGAATACCAAATTATGTCATATTTTTTCACCAGAAGCTTAGAATAATGAATAATATTTTATATTCACCTCAAAGAATTTGTTTCACCACAAAAATTATTTTCATAGTAACGTCTGATGAATAAAGCATTTTGTCATATTTTTTTCAGCAGAAAATTAGAGATGAATAATATTTTATATTCACCTCGAAAAATTTTTTTCACCACAAAAAATTTTTATTCACCACAAAATTTATTTTTTTACCTTAAAAAAATTTTCACCTAAAGATCTTTTTCACCGCACTAATTTTTTTACATTATTTATAGCAAAAAAAAACCTTGAATGAGAGGGATGATTATGTTGGTACTATAGTACCTTTTGTGGTACTAAATATTAGAGGCTTTAAATAACAAAAAAACCTTGAATGAGAGGGATGATTACGTTGGTACTATAGTACCTTTTATTTTTTTACATTATTTATAGTAACAAAGCCTTGAATAAGAGGGATGATTACGTTGGTACTATAGTACCTTTTGTGGTACTAAATATTAGAGGCTTAAAATAGCAAAAAATGCTTGAAGAAGAGGTATGATTACGTTGGTACTATAGTAGCTTTTGTGGTACTAATTATCAGAGCCTTAAAAGTAGCAAAAAAGCCTTGAATGAGAAGGATCATTACGTTGGTACTATAGTACCTTTTGTGGTACTAAATATTAGAGGCTTAAAAGTACTTAAGACCACACCTTTGATTCGTTCGGTTTTGTTTAAAATTGCTCCCGTTTTTATTTAATTTATATTTCTGTCAAGGTTTTGTGTAATTTTTAAATTAAAAAATTCAGAAAATGAACAGTAAATATATATTGGTATTTTTTAGGGTGAAAAAGTACCATATTTAATGATGTTTGGTAACCAAATAAAATTCTTTTTTTAATAATGTTTCTTATTCTTATTCTAATTTAGCATTTTTCGTGGAGAGTACTAAACAAAATTCTATAAAATCAAATTTATGTTATATACATTTCTCAAATTTCATTATTTAGAAAAAAAAAAGAATTTTCGTAGATATCTCTATTTTTCTTCAAGAAACTTTAATCGTAACTTTAATTAGAGATTCAAAAAAATATGTTTGCCACATATTTTGTTTTTTAAATTTAATATATTTTTGTCAATATTAATTTTTTAAAAAAATTCAGTAAAGTGGTCATATATCTACTGACAGTTAAAACTTACAAAAAAAACAAAAAACATTTGCTTAAAACTAAGCTCAATTTAAATCACATTCTAATTTAGATTTTCACCATGTAGCTAACTAAACTTTAGTAAAAGCAAAAAACCTTTCGTTGTTCAAAAAATAATAAAAAAGAAAAAAAAACTAAAAATCAGCTTAAAACCAAAACAACTGTGAAAATGCAATAAAGTCCACAAATTTGTGGTAACAGCTGTGCAAATTTAAACTTCCCTAAACCTTTAATGCAACTAATGTATAGTGTGTATACAGCTAAAGTGGTTAAAAACCAAAAACTTGAGATTTATTTATAAGTGTCAAATGTTTTAACAATACATATATTATGTATGGCATACCAAAAATTGAACAATGATATCTATCTATATATATAAAAATAAGTTGCATTGTGTTTGTAATTGATGTTCTCTGGAATGCGTGAACCGATTTTGTTTCTGCAAAGTTCGTATGAAAGGTGACGTCAATACCAAGGTTTTAGTGTATAAACGGTCTCTGTATGTGTATGTGTTCACGAGTTATAGCCATTTTAGTGGGAGTGCCACCTCCCATTCAAAGTAAATATTGATTTTTGTATATCTTTGGAACGGTAAAAGTGGAAGGTTCTGAATTTGGTTTAAATAACTTCGTAGTCAATGCACATTATCAGTCGATATATGGGCGTAATTCAATAAGTGGGTGTGGCAGCTCCCATACAAAGTAAATATTGATTTTTGTATATCTAGAGAACGGTAGTAGTGAAAGTTTCTAAATTTGGTCCAAATAACTTTGTAGTCAATGTAAATCATCGCTCAAAAAGTGGGCGGAATTGGATAAGTGGGAGTGGCACCATCCATACAAAGTAAATATTGATTTTTTTTATATCTTTTAACGGTAATAGTTGAAGTTTCTAAAATTAATCTAAATAACTTTGTAGTCAATACATATCATTGGTCGAAATAAGCTCGAAATTGAATAAGTGGGTGTGGCACCTCCCATACATATTAAATATTGATTTTCGTATATCTAGAGAACGGTAATTGTGAAAGTTTCTAAATTTGGTCCAAACAACTATGTGGTCAATACAAATCATCAGTCAAAATGTGGGCGGAATGCCATAAGTGGATATGGCATCTTCCATACTTAGTAAATATTGATTACTGCATATCTTGAGAACGGTAAAAGCGATAGTTTCCAGTTTTGACTTATTTAATTTCTGTGTTTTTATTGGTTTTTATTTACATTGTTTCCATTGTGAGCATTGATATTTTTTATTCATTAAAAATTATTTTGAGCAAAACGAAGTTTGCCGGGTCAGCTAGTATTTATATAAATGAAATTTTGTTATAAAAAAAAAATATTTTATTAAACAGAAAATTTTTTAAAAAAATAAGTATAAAACACCTTAACAAATGTTTCGCCAAAAAAAAAAGGAAAATATTTTTAAAATTGTTTACATCTACATACATTTACAACGCAAAAAAAAGATATAATAAATAAAAATAATTTTCTGTATTCAATAAAATGAGACATTTGCTTATATTTATTACTTTCTGCACAACCACACATACTCTACAGATAATTTTTTTAATATTTAAGTGTAGTATTAGGTGGATAATTTAGGTTCTGTTTTTTTTAATATAAATTTATTTAACAATTATTAGGCAAACATATTTCGAAAGTAAGTGATGTGTTGGTTTGGCCAAAATGAAGGACCTACCGTACGTGAACAACACTCCAGCCAGTCTCACGAACTTTTTTAACAAACTTAGGTACATCAAAGAGCGGTTGGAGCTTCATTTCGGCCAAGACTCACCCCAAAAAGTAGTTCTCAACTGATCGGGATACTATTTAAATATTAATCCAGAATTTTTTTATATATAAATAAGAATATTTGTAAAATGGTTGATAAAGTTTTATTGCCAACATTTATTTATATACCTAATACTTACACACACCAATATATCAACCAAAAAACCAAACAAATTGATTTTCATTTCATTTATTTATTGATTGATTTGCAATTTCCATTGAATGTTGGAAAAAAAACAAAAGTTGTGTTTTATAAACGCACCTGCATATTTAAAAAAGTTTTATATATACGAGTAATAAATATATAACTTTATTTGTTGATGTATATAATTGTGTATGTGTTGTGTTAAATATTAACATTAAAGTATTTTGTGAAATTCCAAAAATTTATGGTTGTTTGTCATTACGAAGGCAAGTTTATTTTTTTGATACAAAACAAGGTAGTTTTTTTTTTGTTTTGTTAATTATTTTGGCATTTTACTTAGTGACATTGATGGGAATGCATGATTAATAGCCGGTCACTGATACCTTTCAATGTTTTCGAGCTCTTTGGAAAACTTGTGTAAATTTTGAATTTTCGCATTTTAAAGCTTCACTAATAATGACTATATTTTTAGAAAGTATTGCCGAGAGACTCGAAAATTTTTTAAGGTATAAATGAATGACCCTTAAACATCATAATCACTTATTTATAAAGTATGATCTTGTCTTGAGACCAAAAATAAACAACTAAATGTTTGCAAATGTACTACAATAAAATGGGTAAAGTTTTATGTAATATTACGAAAATTCGGTAAATATAAATAAAAAATACCTAAAAATATTTTGTATACACTTTCATATACAATAATACACACAAAAAGTATTTTTAGACATAATGTGCTTAAAATTAAACACTTTGTGCCTGATATAAGTATTATTTTGTTAAATTTAAATTTTACGCACAAATTTTGTAAATATACTAACTTAGAATGGTAATAAATATTTTGACATTTGGAAATTGAAAAATAATAAAAAAATAAAAAAAGCTAAAAACGAAATTTAATTTTTCAAAATTTATAAATATAATATTCGTGAATACTACAAGAATAATAAAATAATTAATAAAACAGTCATTAGACTGACCTAAACGAAAACGGTTAAATTTTTAATAACTACAATACCATATTTTATCAAAACTGATGTATATAGAGATCAGAGCTGAAATATCGCATTTTATCACACCTGATGTATATATAGAGCAGAGCTGAAATATCGCATTTCAACACACCTGATGTATATATAGAGCAGAGCTGAAATATCGCATTTCAACACACCTGATGTATATATAGAGCAGAGCTGAAATATCGCATTTTATCACACCTGATTTATATATAGAGCAGAGCTGAAATATCGCAATTTATCACACCAGATGTGTATTTATAGCAGAGCTAAAATATCGCATTTTATCACACCTGATGTATATATAGAGCAGAGCTGAAATATCGCATTTTATTACACCGGATGTATATATAGAGCAGAGCTGAAATATCGCAATTTATCACACCAGATGTGTATTTATAGCAGAGCTAAAATATCGCATTTTATCACACCTGATGTATATATAGAGCAGAGCTAAAATATCGCAATTTATCACACCTGATGTATATATAGAGCAGAGCTGAAATATCTTATTTTATTACACCTGCTGTATATATAGAGCAGAGCTGAAATATCGCATTTTATCACAACTGATGTGTATTTATAGCAGAGCTGAAATATCGCATTTTATTACACCTGATGTATATATAGAGCAGAGCTAAAATATAGCATTTTATCACACCTGATGTATATATAGAGCAGAGCAAAATTATCGCATTTTATCTCACCTGATGTGTATATAGAGCAGAGCTGAAATATCGCATTTCATCACACCTGATGTATAAATAGAGCAGAGCTGAAATATCGCATTTTATTACACCGGATGTATATATAGAGCAGAGCTGAAATATCGCAATTTATCACACCAGATGTGTATTTATAGCAGAGCTAAAATATCGCATTTTATCACACCTGATGTATATATAGAGCAGAGCTAAAATATCGCAATTTATCACACCTGATGTATATATAGAGCAGAGCTGAAATATCTTATTTTATTACACCTGCTGTATATATAGAGCAGAGCTGAAATATCGCATTTTATCACAACTGATGTGTATTTATAGCAGAGCTGAAATATCTTATTTTATTACACCTGCTGTATATATAGAGCAGAGCTGAAATATCGCATTTTATCACACCTGATGTATATATAAAGCAGAGCTGAAATATCGCAATTTATCACACCAGATGTGTATTTATAGCAGAGCTAAAATATCGCATTTTATCACACCTGATGTATATATAGAGCAGAGCTGAAATATCGCATTTTATCACACCTGATGTATATATAAAGCAGAGCTGAAATAACGCATTTTATCACACCGGATGTATATATAAAGCAGAGCTGAAATAACGCATTTTATCACACCTGATGTATATATAAAGCAGAGCTGAAATATCGCATTTTATCACACCTGATGTATATATAAAGCAGAGCTGAAATATCGCAATTTATCACACCAGATGTGTACTTATAGCAGAGCTGAAATATCGCATTTTATCACACCTGATGTATATATAATTTTTATGGTGAGCTTTTTAATCTTCTCTTTGGCCTTCTCATGTTTCAGTAAGACCATTTAACAATTTTCAAAAAGTGCCTTCCAGCCTGGAAGTCAATTAACAGGTCCAAATGGTCTTTCCTCGTTGCGTTTATAAAGGGTGGTTAAATGTGGGATGTTGAATATGAACCACACCTAAACGTCAAGTTTTTTTCTGCATTTAACTTGACATTTCTCAATTTCAGACAAACTCAATTTGAACCATGGAAAGATACACAATCGAGCAACGCGTTAAAGTTATTCAGGCTTATTATGGATATCGGCGTTCAAATCAAAATGCATTTCGTGTACTTCGTGATTTTTTTTTGGTCAGCATTATCGATCAACTGTGTCCTGCTAGTAGGGGATAAAATAACTTGAATAGATGTGCTGCTCCTCATATGACCACATCAATTCTTTATGTTTTTAAACCGTGTATTTTTAACTATTAATTTTTCTTTTTATAAAACTTTTTTTTCCTTCTT
Organism: Eustalomyia histrio; assembly: GCA_949748255.1. Lineage (NCBI taxonomy): Eukaryota > Metazoa > Arthropoda > Insecta > Diptera > Anthomyiidae > Eustalomyia > Eustalomyia histrio. Next base: position 142,354,649 of record OX456526.1, on the reverse strand, counting down.
CTAAGGTTTAGTAAATTTTTTCTTAAACTATAAGTTATTAATTTTTAAGAAATTATCATATTATACAGCTACAACATAATTAAGTAGATAAGTCAAAATAGACTAAACTCTTAACTTATAAAACTAAAATTATTGTTTATTTACCATGTTACATTTACCAATGGAATATGAATTGAATTAAAATATTCTGTTTTAAATAAGCTTGAGATCCTTTATTTTTTTTTTAATTATAATTATTAATTGTAATACTTCGTTACCTAGGTGATTTCTGTAGGTGAAATTTTTATATAATTTGAATAATAAAAATTAATAAATACCAATTTTGGATTTCCGGCTTTTTCAAAAAAAAAAAAAATTATAATTTTAAGTTTTCATTTATTAAATTCCCCCTGAAGAAGTTACTCAATGTGGTAAAGAAATATTGAAATAAATAATTAAAATTTTACCTTTGTTCAGTATAAAAACCGTAATTTTTACGATAATTTTCCTATAAAACAAAATGTCAGTTTTAGAGTTAAGGGAAATTATTATTTATTAGTCAGTTCTATTAAAACGTTTTTGTATGCGATTTTAATTTAAATAAAATTGTAAAATTTAGTCAATTCCTGATCTTGACGAAAAAATAAATTGAATTTCCTGCTTTTGCACTAAAATTCGGCTTTTTTGTCTGCCAAATTCCCTTTTTAAACAAAAAAAAGTTGGCTACATTACGTATGAGTAATAATAATTATAATCATAATATTCATCATACGTACTGTGATACTCGAATGTAATCCAAATAAACACAAAACATGATAGACCCCTTTTTGTCACTGTAAACCATCTAAACAGTTATATTAACCCTTTTACGACCAGACTTAAACTCCAGGAAATTCTTAAACGAAATTTTTTTGGAAACTTGGATTAAAGAATAAAACTAAATTTAAAATAGTTTTTAGCGTCTTATTGGTCCCTCCTAACGAGGAAATATTAATATGAAAATATTATTAGAAAATTAATCCAAATAAGGCATGTTGGCTCAGTCACAACAGGTTTAAGCGGCAAGACATTGGAAACTGAAATATTGGTTCATATACTAGTGGTCATTATTAATTCATGGTGTCAACAGAGAAATTTAAAAAGGTGTTTCATTTTTTATTCATATCATATAGGACAATAAATGCAATAACTTTGACAATGATATCAAATTATACAGCAAGCCCGTTAATAAAGATAGACTCATGCTTAAAGTGTCACACATAAAATCATATTAACAATCCTCAACAAATATACATCTAATCTTTCTTTTAATTTGCCTCTAGAGTATATTTATATTTAATCGAAATTTTCTGAATTTTTTTTTTTAGCTAACAACTATGACAATGTATGAAGAAAAAAAAGAGTCAATGTAAGTGTGCTTTTTTATGGCCTACTTTAAGGCAGTTTGGCGTTAAATGATTTCACTTCTAATCATTTATGCGTGTTTATGCAATATAATGTGAAAACATTCAACAACATTAAAGCAAAAATAATAGTCTTAAAGAAAACGTTTTGATGCGTGAGTTAACAAAATTTTATAGCTTTGTGGAAAGCAAAGAACAAAAAAAAATGCAAATATAATAAAAATTAAGTGTCCTTGTTGTATTTTGCAATATTTCCATATTTTTTGATTGGCCAATAAGAGTTTCATAAGGAAACTGAAAATCAAATATTAAAAATTAAAAAGATTTTTGGGGGAATTTATAATAAAAATATTTAAAAACCAAACATCAATATAATAAAAAATCTATTGTAAAAAATATGTATTGTTTAAAAAAAAATATTTATTAAACAAACAGCACAATCTTACATATTTAGTTAGTATCTATTTGATAGTCTTTATTGTCAACAGACCCTGTGGATCGTCTCTTTATAATCTTGTTTTCGAGTGTATTTTGGTTGATTTTGAGAGGGTTTTTGACAATGCTACTTTGGCCGAGACGTTAAGAGTGGACCCAGTTTTTGTCAGCGGTCAGTAGTGTACTAAGATCACAATTGTGATCAGTAGGGTATGCTCTCAAGTTGCTGCACTCTCCCCTCTGATGTGGTCCTTCGGTCGACTCAATTTTTAGTGAAGATCCAGACCTTGGGTGTGCACTTCTAAATTTCTGTGGATGATGTTTGCACTTTAGTATCTGGGACGTCACAGTTTGTAGGAAAAATTACCAATTTTGTGTCTATGATGGGCAACTGGGCTATTTGTTCATGCGAACAGGACAACGCCAATGGTCTTAGACTTCCGGTGTTAAGGAGAGTTACTCATCAACTAATTGCAGGGGTTAAATATCTAATCTGTGGTCAAGGCATCTTGAACTAAAGACATCTGAGTCGCTGCGGATTATCTGGCATTGCCGGAGATCTTTTGAAAAAATTGGAGTATGAATCCCGCAGGTATTCTCTGCAGTTATCACAAACATCGTGCCATACACAAAAAGCTGCGGATCTAAATTTATTTTTTATTTTTTTATTTTATTTATATTAATGATATAATTACAAATTATATCATAATACCCTAACAGAGCACTAGCAACAAAGGTTATCGTCTCGTTGTAGCAAAAGCAGACCAGAGCCTCTGGTGGGAATTGAACCCATGACCTCCGTACTGATAAGCTAGCACGCTATCAACTAGCCTACCGGGGCGCTCTTGGATCTAAATATTACCGAGATTAATTTTGGTATTACGAAATCTTTTGTTGGTGCACCTAAAGATGCTATTGATATTATGTTAGACATGTTATCCCTGAATCTTCATATACAAGGCGAGAATATTAAATCAGAAGAATACAGAAAATTCTCTTATCCATGAAAGGCTTTCGGAATTTTGTCCGATATTCTTAATTACTTTGGATAACCTGATGAGTAGGCAGTAATATTAAATTCTATAAAAAGTATGAAGTAACAATTTCGAGTAGGGAAGACTGGGGCAACTCCACTAGAGATTTTTCTGATACTTTCTAAAATGATGGTTCTTATACCTCTTACGGTGCTTGATCTGGTTGGTATGTAGATAATGTGAACAAGTATTCTTATGCCATGGGCTGAATGCAAGCAGTCTTGCAGACTGAGGTTGTAGTTAGTAATTATCCTTATCTTTTGTGTGTTTTTAATTCTGAATCGGGAGGGACAGGAGTATCAGTATATGTGGTGACATTCGGGCAGCGCTTAAATCACTTGAATCGTCAATCATTTCACCCAGGATTGTTCACTAGTGCAGACGCAGGCTGAACGAGGTTTCTATGAGGAAACGGGTCTGTTTTAGGTCATGTGGGTGCTCTAGGCAAACATTGGATCGGTTTCGAAACGTAACTGTTTATCAACATGTCGTTTTTAATACGTTTGTTTGGCTTCCAAATGAAATTAGTTTACGTTAAGAGATGGTTAGACGGGACTTATTGTTGTAGTTTGAAGTGATTTTTAGGCAAATCAAATGGAAATCTGATATGATATGATATAAAGGGTGTCCCAAGAAGAACGCAATTTTTAAATTTTAAATAAAACACAGATATTTAAAAAAAAATCGTGAAACTTTATTATATCGTAAAGTAGACAGAATGAGGTTATGTATGGAACAATATATCGCGCAGATGGCCGCCGCGGCTTTGCTGGCATGCACGCGATCTTTTAATGAAATTTTCAATGACCGTTTTGCATGAATGCTGCGGTATTTCATTAATGCAGCGTTCAATTTCCCCTTTTAAGGCTTGAGTCGTCGTCGGCTTATTCGCGTAAACCATAGACTTCAAAAAACCCCAAAGAAAAAAATCTTATGGTGTTAAGTCGCACGATCTAGGCGGCCAATTCTGATCTCCAAAACGCGAAATAACACGACCCGGAAATGACTGATGCAGCAATTGAATTGTTTCTGTGGCTGTATGACATGTGGCGCCGTTTTGTTGGAACTACACCCCTCCACATTCATTTCTTCAATTCTAGGCAAGAAAAAACAGGTTATCATTTCACGATACCGAACACCATTGACTGTTTGCGCTTGACCTGCCTCATTTTCATAAAAAAAAGGTCCAATGATTCCTCCAGCCCAAAAACCACACCACACAGTGACACGTTGAGGATGCATTTGCTTCTCGTGAATCACTCGAGGATTTTCCTCACCCCAAATGCGACAATTCTGCCTATTGACGAAGCCATCAAGATGAAAATGTTCCTCGTCACTGAAGATGATTTTATCGGCAAAATGAGATTTTTCATGTTGTCTCTCCAATACCCAATTAACGAACTCCCTTCGCTGTCCATGGTCAGCTGGCTTCAGTTCCTGAGTCAATTGAACTTTGTAGATGCAAATCTTTCGCCAAAATTCGCTGCAAAGTGGATTTGGAGACACCAATTTGCTGAGCTCGGTGTCGAATTGAGGTGGATGGAGTTTGAGCGACATCATCACGTACAGCTGCGACATTTTCGGTCCATCGACCTGGTCGATGGCGCGTTGTTGTCTTTACATCACTAACAGACCCAGTTTCGGCAAATTTATCCATTAATCTCTTTACAGTTGACTCTTTTGGAGCATTATTGTGACCCCAAATTGATCGCAATTTGCGAACTGTAGCCGCAAAACTTTCACCATTTTGGTAAAACAATTTCACAATGAGAATGCGTTGTTCATTCGTGTAGCGCTCCATTTTTACTAACCTCGTACCTTCTACTAGCAAACAATAACAATTGTTCAAATGTCAAACAATGACACATCGAATGTTGCCAGATTTAAAAATTGCGTTCTTCTTGGGACACCCTTTATAATATTTTTGTGTATAGCTGAATGAGCCATAGTATTTGTCATATCTGGAAGAAGAGGACACGTTTTTATTCCTGTCTGTCGGTTACTATTCAGTTTTCTGCAGAACCAGATGGACCAATTTAAGTAGTGACATCTTGTTGGTGTATTCTGTTCATAAACAACCCCTGACCCATTTCTTCAGGTTTATAAGGAATACTCTAGATTGGCAGTCCACTCTCCCTCTCTCTCTCTTCTATCATCTCTACTTTCTTATTTCTATAGAGTATGATACAATGGACAATTCTGAGTAAGTCTGAGCTTCTTGAACTTGTCCCATCGAATAGCTGGGTGGCATCAATTGTAGTTTTTGGCTGTTCAGCCGAAATACAGAGATCAAAGTGAAATGACTTTTCTCTTTATTGATTTTAAATTATATTGCAATAGAAAATACCTTTAAATTTCATTATATGAAAAATTTTAAACTTCCTGATTGGAGTAGACATTTTCAAAATAATTAATAATTTTTTTTAGAAACCACCAATTAGAACAAGGAATTCAAAACCAAAATTCTCTGATTGATTGATTTTCAAAAAATTTATCAATTTTATTGAAAGTCTGAAGTCCACCTAAGACTTCTTTATATGACCTACATATTAAAAAAAAAATTGTATAATTCTTAAATATGATGTCATTTCATTTCAAAACAATTTTGTTTTTACTGCAAATGTTATATAATTTTGAAAATACCATAACAATTACAGTTCATTAACCATCTTTAAATGTCTCTCTTTATGTCATGTTTAGACACTAAACTTTTGATTTAATTTCATACAAAATACAATATAACGCGAATTACTTACCAACACTAAAGACATTTTAATCCTGTACAACAATGAATGAGTGAATGAATGAATGGTCAATTCATGCGATAACATGTATGTAATACAATTCAATACTTTGGATTGTATGTAGCATTCAGTGGTGTGATTCAATAGTGATTATATAACCATGTTGAACAAGTTGTATCGTAGCTTTGAAGCCACTAAAAACAAAATGACAAGTTATAATACTATGGCTAGGATTAACTAAATAGAACTTTTTGACAAGAGACATAGAAGGGGAGAGGGGGAAATAGAGATATAGTATGTTTTTGATTTGTAATTACACATATGTTCACTTGATTAAATGACACCATCAAAGTCATATAAATGTACAATAAATTTACTATGGCCAGATTGTGTGTACATGTGTGTGTGTATGTCCAGAAATGTGTTTTCCAAAAAAAAGAAAAAATATATATATTCAAGTTCATGTTGCGTGTTTACAAATCTATTGTTAAACTTTTTAATTTGTTTAAAGTGGATGGAGGTCTTAATAAAAAAAATCTTTTTATTTCAATGTAGACTTTCTATAATTTGTTTTAATTGTAATTATCTGTTTTGGTCTGTTTTTATTCATTTCATTTGTAATGGTCATGCAAAATCAATGTCTATGTTTTTAACTTTGAACACACTAAAAATTCCATAGAAGCTTTATTAAAATGCCTGCAATTTCCGGGTGATTTTCTATTTACCATTTGTGCCGTCACCAACCACTTTTAGTGTATTTGTTTTGGTCACGCAACAAAAATGTTGCAACATTTGTTAAGGTGTATAATAGAAAAAAATACACACATATACAGGCAACATGACACAATACACAATTCTGCTTTAGAATCATAAACTAAAATGACAAATTTCATGAAGGGAAGTATGCTTAGTAAAGCAGATGATAATTGAAAAAATTTTCAAATAAAATCTAAATGTATTAAGAATAAAACTTTTGACTGAGTGACTGACGGACTGGCTAACTAACTTAATGACTGGTCAACTGGTTGACTGATTTACAAACTGAATGACTGACGGACTAGCTGACTAAAAAGCTGACTGAGAGACTAGAAGAGTAACTGACTAACTCAGTGTGTAACTGACTTACATATCTGACTGAGTGACTGACTGACTCACTCACTGGCTCATTATCCCCCAGCATATGTATACTGCTGGAGCTACGATTTTTGGAAATGAGGGTTTTTGAAGGGAAAAGCCTCCCCTTTGATAGCCTGCTCAATTAAAAATATGTGCTACTTGTAGTAAGCGTCAATTTATTGAAAAGGAACTTTTTTGATTCAATAGGGGCAGAGTCTCTTCCAGCACATATCGCTGTGGCTACAAACCAGAAATAAAAATATATGTTCCCTGAAGTATGTGCTTATAATAAGATAATTTTTTTTCGAATTTTTGTCAGTAGCTCCCTTAATCGCCCATACTCTGGCATAGGCATCTACCAAGAGGTGATTTTTCCAAATTTTAGTCCACCGATTAGAAATTTTAAATTTATATTATATGTTTGCTGGAGTATGGCCTCAGTCACTAAGGAGATACTTTTGGAATCTGCAAAAATAACTTGGAAATAATGAGGGAAAAGGAGAAGAATTAAATGCATAATTTTGAAAATTGTGGGCTTTTATTCCGGTATAGATATCTACTAAGACGGGGTTTTTACGGGGAGGAAAAAAGCGGGAAACAGGGTCACCCTTAACGTACTGTCTAAACCCCTTCTTTTAAATCTCTTAAAATTCAAATATGTTTTCCTGGGGCTATGGGCTAATTCAGTAATAAGCAATTTTTTAGAGTATCCAATAAGAACATGTCAAAAGTGGGGAAAAATAGGGAAAAATTACCCCTTAGACACAGTTCACAGGCTACAGCTACGAACTTGAGATCTGGCATATAGATTCCTTCTCCAACGTATCCATCCACTGAGACATCCACTAGATAATTTTGTGGGTGATTGTAAAAAAAAATAGGAACAATTTAACCTTTAGAGTCCTGCCCAAAATCTATCGGGTAGAAATCTTATATTTAAAATATATATTCCCTGGGATATGGGCTTATTCACTAAAGGGAATCTTTGTGAAACATCCAACTAAATCGTGGTAAAAATGGGATTAAAAATGGAGCAAAGGGCCCCTATAATGAAATGAACATACCGGCTAAGTTAAAAATCTTAAACATAGTTTAAAAAACGGTTAAGAAAATTTATTTTTAAAGATAAAAATTATTAGGCATAATAATTAAAATTTCTTCTTAATGTATTCCGATATTTCGTTAATTAATACATTCTGATATATGGTATTGTTTGTATATAATATGGGCATGAATGATATGATATGAGTATGCATTTATAATTATTATTTATTTATTTTTTATATTTATATTAAACCGAGCACTAGCAACAAAGGCTATCGGTTCTGGTAGGGATTGAACCCAAGACCCTCGCACTGATAGCTATCAATATAGTTATAAATTGCCAAATGATCATATGCCCTCAAATTTCAGATTCTAAGATATATTATCTCATGTGTGGTCGTATATTAAACTATGGAAATAAGTATATGATGTATACCCATTTGAAATCATATATAAGCTCATGTATTTTCACGTGGATGCAAAATTTGTAGGTTTTATACAGGGTGTCCGCCGGAAAGGTATACTACTTTGTTTTGCCGCCATTTTGGTAAACAATAGTCTTGACAGTTCATATTCGGCAGTCGTGAAGTAGATACGTAGCAAATTTATTATGGAAAAATATTCGATAAATCAACGTGTTTTAATCGTTAAAGCATTTTATTAAAATCAATCATCGATTACTGTGACGATAAGGAAGTTACGTGAAATTTTTGGGAGAAACAACGTGCCAACAAAACGCACTATTTATCGTGTAGTGAATGATGGCCCTAGCATGGACCAAATCGGCTGAAAACATTACTGCTGCTCAAGAAAGTGTTTAAAACAATCCATAAACCTCAATTCGACGCCGTGCTCAGGAGCTTGATCTTCAAGGAACAACTTTGGCCACAATATTGCACAAGGATTTGCATTTGTTTCCATTTAAGATTCAGTTGCCACAAGAGCTTCTTCCACAATACCATTTACAACGCCGTACATATGCTAATAGGATAATACAGCTCGCCCATGACAACCCCGATTTTTATGAAAAAATCATAATGAGTGGCGAGGTACACTTTCATTTGAATGGATATGTGAATAAACAGAATAGTCGGTACTGGGCAAGGGAAAACCCTCAAATAATTCATGCATCTATTAAAAGTGACATTCTGGTGTGCAATTTGGTCAGGAGGAACAATTGGACCTTACTTCTTTAAAAATGAAAACGGCGTAACGGTAACTGTGAATGGAGAGCGATATCGTGATATGATTGAAAACTTTTTAACACCACAACTGCATGCTTTAGGCTTGATTAACATGTGGTATCAACAAGACGGTGCCACATCCCATACAGCCAGGATTACAATGGAATTACTGCGAGGCCCCTTTCCACAAGTTATTTCAAGAAATGGTGATGTTGATTGGCCTCCACGGTCCACGCCTGATTTGACTACTCCGGACTTGTTTTTGTGGGGATATCTGAAAAGCAAGGTTTATGCAAACAAACCAGAAACGCTTTAGCAACTCAAATAAAATATTTTTGATGAAATTAATGACATACCGCGTGAAATGTGTGAGAATGTTATGAAAAATGTGCTCAAAAGGGTTTCGCATTTGTGAGGCTAACAGAGGCGGACATTAAATAAAACATTTATCAATATAAGATCCATTCTCTTTCATTTAATCAAAAATTATATAAACAAACAGAGTAGTATACCTACACGGCGAACACCCTGTATTTGCAAAAATGTATGCTCATTTCAACATAGTACTGATAAAGACCCAAATGTAATGATTTGTACTATTGTGTCTTTGAAAATGGCTCAAATGGCTGACATCAGATATAAAGAGGTCTGCTCATATCTGGTCAATAAATTTAAATTTTTTTTCCAGATCTCTTTGAATATGAACAGATTTGGCATTAAATCTGATAAAAAAAAAATCTGGCCATAAAGTGTATCACGTATGCCATATGTTATCATATATAATCTGAACTGACACCAAGTATATTAAGATGTAGTCATAAATCTAAGTAGGTCTGATTTATTCTAAATGGCTTCCTTAAGGAATCAATTTTTCATTAATTCCAAAGTATCATTTATTAGTTCTGATTTTCCCATTCTAAAAAAAATTATTTTTCACAACTTCCAAAAATGTGATTTTAATGAAATTTAGCTCTTTTTAAATCTATGACAGGTAACTTATTTTAAAAATAATAAAAAACAAACGTTAACAATACCCAGCAAAATAAGAGCTGAGGAAGAAGTAGTTAAACACTACATCTACTGAACACGAAGTTGTGAAAATTTCGGTGAATCATCAATGATTTTAACATTGGCTTGTCATTGGGAGGAAGTAGTGTGTTTCGGTGCTATGAAAAATCGATGAGCAGATGGACTTTTTCATTAGTTTACGGAAGTAGTTAAATATAGGGACTACAAAATAAATATAGGGTGTGGCTTTTTTATGTTAAAAATGTGATTTTGAATACGCCATGAATTTTTATGGAAAATATGTTTTCAATAAGGCATTTAACAACTGCAGGAATCAACCATTTATGAACCAACTAAATAATTGTTTTTTACTAGTAAGGGTTAATATCAATATTTTTAGAAGTTGTTTAAAATGACTTCTTACAAATCGAAAAATTTGCAATATTAACTTCTTTGGATGTTCTGAAAAAGAGATTCGTAAAGAATAACATCCATTTTATTTTGCTGGGTAGATATTTGTATATAAATTTGGTCTTCCTAACTATGGTTAAGTACTAAACTTTGACTATTTTGAAACAAGTCATCAGGTTTAAGTCGTTTGTATCAATTTTTAACTTAGCATTTCGAATAATGTAATTCAAAAAATAAGGCTCGATAACTGAATATGAATTCCCAGCAAAAATTAAGCTGCCAAAGAAGCAATAAAAGCATCACTACTATGGCAAAGGCATCGCTTCTTTATTGATGGTTTCATCGATGAATTTAACATTAACGTGTCATAGGATGGAAGTATTCAAATATAGCTACTACCATTACTCATACTTTACTCTAAGGAAGCAATGATAATACAATGATTAGATATTCTGATGCATGGGTGGAAAATGTTCATATACTTTGTGGTATTTAAGCTTTGATGAAAATTTAATTCATAAGAATGCAGAAAAATAAGTTCAAAGAAGCGAAATTTATGCATTGATATACAAATACTTTTTATTAAAACAAATAAATAATTCTGCATTAGTGAAAAAGCATTTTTGAAACATTTTTCAAAAATTTTAATAAATTTTTAGACAAATTTTAAAATATTTTTGGATTATTCAAAAACTGGTTGTACAATTTGGAAACATTTTTAGACAATTTTAAAATATTTTTGAACAATTTTAAATGATTTTTGCACAATTTTAAAACATTTTTGGGCAATTTGAAATAATTTTTACACAATTTTAAAATTATTTTGGTAAATTCTGAATTAAAACTGGAAATTATGTAGTGTTAAATAAAATACATAATGCAAAAATACAGAGATTGCGTCGTCATAAATATTTGAGGCTGAAAAATGAAAATGACAGGCCAACTATTTTCAATTAAAGATCAAAAAAAAAATCTCTTTTTCTTGATTTTTCAAAACTTTTATAAAAATTGCAAAACTGCATAAATTGTAACCCTCATGAAATTTTAAACTAAAATATAAAAAATGATTTAATAAAAAAATTAAAAAAGTTCATCAGAACTATTTTCTCAATTTGAATAAATGCTTAAGATTCAAAAAAATATACGATATACTATAACTTATGCTTTAGAAGTAATGAAGAGTGATATTTTAAGATATGCATGGGGTTTATATCCAGATCACTGCATTTGATATATGAACACATGAATGCTTTTGGAAGTGCCTTATAATAACACCAAAAAATCATAAAAGAATGTCAACTAAAGTTTAGGAAGCAATGAAAGAAGTCATAGTCACAGAATGACTACCATTTTTTTTTTTGCTGGGTTGATGAAAGTTTTGTAAATTGCCGAAATGCGTTTTTTGTAATTTGCACCTTTATTTGTCCATAAATATATTCAGTTGAACCCCCCGATGGTCATAAGCTGCCAACTACTATGTATTAAAGAGTTTTGCTAAAGAAAACTATGACAAATGACTTTTATAAGATGGAGAAATTATTTAGAATGCTTAACTAAAATTTTTCAGTTTGCTGTCTGTTATGAATTGTCAACTTATGTTCTAGAAAATTTAGGATATAGAAAATTTTATATTGATCCTACATAACTGTTTTTATATGCGTTAAAATCTAAATAAAAAATTTTAAATTTATATGGGAACATCAAAAGATCTAATTTTTTACTAAACCATAAGAAGAGCTTTAGATGCAATGAAAACGGATGCTAAAAGAAAAGATTCACCCTATGACACCCCTATGTAAAAATCATTGGTTCCTATCCAAGCATCGGAATTAAAATCTCTGCTTATTTTTCTCTTCTTTTGCTACTTTTTTATGCTGGAATATTATATTGATTTCTATAGTTTCAAGTTGGAACAAAGTACCGTGTTTAAAATATTAAGAAATACTTATTGAAAAATAATTAAAATGGAATTGTTTATATTTATTATAAGTTAGTGTATTTTCGTGGTTACTTTCCCTTGGTAGACTATAACAATGACAAGAGTATACTTTTTTGCATTACACTTAGAATCTATGGTAAAATAATTAAAATGCTATATCAACCGTTATGAAAAAAAAAAACAACACACGGGTAAATAATTAATTTGTTTTTAAAACCAAAGTTTTGTTGCAGTTTTTTTTTTAACTACATTGCTAAAGGGTTTTTCCCATTTATTATTTTTTTTTTTTTCAAAACTCATAACAATAATTGTTTAGTCCTTAGTTAAAATAATGTTTTAATTAAACATAACCTCTTTGAACTAAACCTAAAAAAAAAATAAATGTGTGAAAAAAAGAAAAGATAATAATGATAACATATAATATATATATTTTTTAAATATTGTAATTTTAATAAACCAACAACACTTTGCACTTTAGTTGAGTAAATTTACGAATACATATATAAAATTTTTTAAAAATATTTTTGTATAAAAAACAATGATTATCATACATCAGATAGAACAGTAGTTGTATGTACTGACTGGCAGAAGTGGTAATAGTGATTATGATGGTAGTATAGTGGTTGTTTTTGCTGTTGTTGTCGGTTGCTATTGTTGTTGTTGTTGTTGGTGGTGTTATTATTGCTGTAGTACAAGTTGCAAGTATGCATTTTAAAGTGCAATTAGTCAAGCATGCAAATTCATAACCACTTATGTTTATATGAATGCCTGCTTTAACTGTGTATAGGTATGTGTTTTATATATATATATATATATGTTATGTTATATATATTTATGTTATGTATGTATATAAATATAAAGCTTCATTTATAAGCATATACACACACACATACACACACATGTATATTGTTTATACATGCGTGCAAATGACAACGTTACGTTTTATATATTTGTTTCACAAATTAAGTTTGCATATTTTACTGCTTTTGAATTTAAAATAAACAAACCAATGCACTCATATATGCATACAACTTTACATATATATATACACACACACACACACACACATATATATTTATTTATATACACGTAATATGCAAATGCTTATGTGAAATTTACTAACATATAGGCTTACACATACACATATGCCCTGGCACTATACTAACAACAACAACAACAACTATAATATACTTTTGTGTCAATATTAATTGCTTAAATAAGACAAGTGTGTTTGTGTGTGTATTTATATTTAAATAAACTTTTAATACTTAAATTCATACATAATTTAAATAAATAATGTTAATATCCATCATTTATTTTTATAAATCTACTTCAAATAAATTGTGTTTTGTTTTACTGATTTTAATTTTAAAATACAATGTTTTTTTTTTTGATTTTGATTTTAATGATATTTTGACATTTTTGATAAAACAATAATAAGATGTTAATACTCGTATAAATGTCTATAGAATATTTTGAAATTTAATTTAATTGATATGTAAATATAATTTTAAATAAATATATTATTGACATACATATGTTTAATAGAGCTGAAAACTATGAAAAGATAAAGTGTGAATGACTTGGTTATAAGATTTATTATCAATATAATGTACATTACAGTGGTGTGTAAAATAAAAGTAATTATCAAAAGCAAAAACACTCCTTACCAAATAATGCGTCAAGGGTTTTTACTTATTACCCTTTATATTATTATACTAACATTTTTATATAGGATGCCCCAAAAGATAAGGTGTTATGCTTATGTGACAGCTTACAAAAAAATAAATAATAATGACTTACGAGTATGCATATGAATAATTGGTTACTAATAACCAATTATTATTGAACTTTCTGTACTAAATTGAGTAACACATTAATATTTAACCCCTGGTAATCAATTATAATTGAGAAGTTGCAGTACAAAAAGTGCTTTTTGGGATTTACTAAAAATATTGTTTTTTTTTTTTTGCATTGTTTAGATTGAAATCAAATAACGTATGGGCAAAAAAATACGGAAAAATGTTAAATATTAAAAAAAAAAAAAATATAAACAAAGCACTTTCATTTTAATTTTTATTTATTTATTTATTAGGTGCAAGATTAAAACCAATTTACAAAAAAATATTGACCCCAAAGCGATTTGCCTTCCGAATTTTTTTTTGATCCATGGATCTTTGAATTCCATTTGTATCGATGGTTTTTAGCTCTTTTTTTATTTTTCGAATGAGGCAACACAAATTTTTTGCTCTGTGTCTATTTGTGTATACTCTTTGCTTTAAGTTTGCCCAAAAAGTTTCTATTGTTCTAAGCTGTGGAATATTTGGTTGGTTGTTATCTTTCGGCACAAGTTTGATTTTTCTGTGACTTAAATTGTCTGTGGTAACTTTGGCGTAGTGGGACGATGCTAAATCTGGCCAGAAAACAATATTTTAATTTTTATACTATTTTTTAATAAATCTCTCAAGTACTGGAATACACTGTTCATTATTTACATTTGCATTTACAGCTAATCCGCAGCTAAACCACAATAAAACATTTCCTAGAAATTTGGTCTTACATACATATATACTAGGATTTTTTAGGTACTTCATGTTCAGAAGGCTTGCCATTTATTGCCTTCCACTGTGGAATTGGTCTCATCATCCATCACACATTTATACACAGAGGTTGCAGAGAAGTAATTTTGGGAAAGGAGACGTAGTCTTGATTTAATGATTTTTTTTTGTCTCTCAGTTGTTGCTGGTGATGTTTTTTCTTTTGAATTCCCATGGACTTCAGATATTTCTTAATTGTATTTTTGTGGCATTGATACTTCTTTACCAACTCTCGGAAAGATTTTGCGCTGCGGCCCACGGTTTCAGCTTTCAATTTACTGCAAACTTTTGGGTCTTGGAAACAACATTTCCTCCCCCAACCAGGTTTTCTTCCTACACTTTTTCTATTTTCTATCAAGTTTACTGTCTTGTAGATAAAAGTTTTTTTAATCCCATTTCCTTAAAATGATTTACAATGTCAATTATTTTCTTGAACGGATTTTCTTTAAAAAATTTGCACATTTTTACATTTTTTTTTGACATTTTTAATACCAGTTGATCAATGATACACGTTAAATTCTCAAAAAAAGTTTTTGTTGTAAAAAATAAATTTTTTTTAATTACCTCATTTACTCTAATCCGCATTTAGCAATCTTTTGACTTTTTTTTAACAAAATGGGATTTTTCAAATTTAAAAGTCCCTGGCTTTCTTACATCCATAACATTTATTGTGGTGACTTATTGACGTTTGGTGTATTTTATGATAAGCAAAACGCTTCTTTTTATTTCCAAGTTTATGCTGTTTACAATGGAATGAAAAAAGGTAATTCTCAAGATCCTAAAAATTTTAAATGAGTAAAAAAGCACCTTTTGATCTGGGACTAATTAATTTATTTTTAAGTAAGCGACAAGATCATAAATAAATTAACTCTTTCACGACCAATGGTTACCAATTTTAATTTTTGTCATATTAGACCCATTTTCTAACCGGGAGGATAGTTGCAACTTTCAGAGAATACTAACCACTTGGATTAATATGATATCAGAGCTGAATAGGATTAAGCAAAATTTAAAAAAATTCTATTTTTTTGATAATTTTTGATATACATCTTCTCGACTCCTATTAGACACAGAGAATCATTACTTTAAGTTTTAGGAAACACCGAGATAGCTCGAATTGGTTCAGTTTCTTCTTTTTAAAAGGTGCTAATACAATTGGGGATATATGTATGACATTGGTCGTCAAAGATCAAAAAGAGGAGCTACAGGGTGTCCAACGGGAAGGTATACTACTTTGTTTGTTTATAATTTTTGATTAAATGAAAGAGAATGAATCTTATATTGATAAATGTTTATTTAATTTCGGCAATTATGTATGAAATACAATATCAGCTAAATGTCCACCTCTGTTAGCTTCACAAATGTGAGCCCCTTTGAGCACACTTTTTATTACATTCTCACACATTTCAAGCGGTATTTCATTAATTTCATCACGAATATTTTGTTTGAGTTGCTCAAGCGTTTCTGGTTTGTTTGCATAAACCTTGCTTTTCACATATCCCCACAAAAAGAAGTCCGAAGTAGTCAAATCAGGTGACCGTGGAGGCCAATCAACATCACCATTTCTTGAAATAACTTGTTGTCGAAAGAGGTCTCGCAGTAATTCCATTGTAATCCTAGCTGTATGCGATGTGGCACCTTGCTGTTGTTACCACATGTTAATCAAGCCCAAACCATGCAGTTGTGGCGTTAAAAAGTTTTCAATCATATCACGATATCGCTCCCCATTCACAGTTACCGTTACACAGTTTTCATTTTCAAAGAAGTAAGGTCCAATGATTCCTCCTGACCAAACTGCACACCATACCGTCACTTTTAATGGATGCATGAATAATTTGAGGGTTTTCCATTGCCCAGAACCGACTATTCTGTTTATTCACATATCCATACAAATAAAAATGTGCCTCTTCACTCATAAGATTTTTGATGAAAATCGAGGTTGTCTTGGGGGACCTGTAACATCCTATTGACATATGTATGGCGGCGTAAATGGTATTGTGGAAGAAGCTCTTGTGTCAACTGAATCTTAAATGGAAACAAATGTAAATCCTTGTGCAAAATTGTGGCCAAAGTTGTTCTTTGAAACCCAAGCTCCTTAACACGGCATCGAATTGAGGTTGATGGATTGTTTTAAACACTTTCTTGAGCAGCAGTAATGTTTTCAGCCGATCTCGCAGTACATTTTGGTCCATGCTTTGGCCTATCACCTACACAGCCTCTTTCTTCGAAATCATTCACTACACGATAAATAGTGCATTTTGTTGGTACGTTGTCTCTCCCAAAAATTCCAATAAATAAATTTCTCATCGTCACAGTAATCGATGATGGATTTTGATAAAATTTTCTAACGATTAAAACACGTTGGTTTATCGAATATTTTTCCATAATAAATTTGCCACGTATCTACTTCACGACTGCCAAATATGAACAGAATGGCGGCAAAACAAAGTAGTATACTTTCGCGGCGGAGACCCTGTATTTGTTTAGTTTTGAGCATTTTTTGTTCGCATTGAAATTAAAGCAATTTTTATTTGATTTGAGTTTTAAAAAATGATTTAAATGAATATTTTCTCGCTTCATGTAAAAATCGAAGAACAGGAATGATCATACATCTGTTTGTATATGATTATATATGGGCATACATGATCATATATGTTCATGCATAGTTCATGTTCATGCATAGTTCATTATGTCATATATGACCATATATCTTCGGATCTGAAATTTGATGGTATATGATCATATATACTCATATATGACCATATATGGCCATATACCTTAAAATTTTGTAACCGAAGATATATGGTTATGGTCTGGTACGACCACGTTTAAATTCAACAGCCCAAAATTCAACGGTGCGTTTTGAAGGTGAGGACTCCTTATACACTTTTAACAATTGTTCATAAATTTTCTTTGCTTTTAAACCCTTCAAAACAAAGAATCTAATGACTGCACGATATTCAATTTTTTCCATATTAAAAAAATCAATGACACGTCAACTTCAAATGGCTTGTAAACAAAAAAAGAATTGACAGAATGACTTGCCACTTAGCATGTGTTCTCAGGACAGTTATACCAATTTGAGAAAAAAAAAAGTTTGGAGCTAGCAGTGCCATCTCTTGGTGAGCGCAGGAACTTTTCAACCAACCTGTATAACTATATATTCCTATGTATACGATCATACACAAGCCCACTAATGATTATGTCTGTAATTCCAATTCTGGTCTACAAGTTTTCTAAATCCATACAATTTTCAAAAATTGTATATAAAGGACATTTCGTGACTACAGTCAAAACTAGATATTTGCCTTAAAATTATTTTTTGTCATATTTGTAATTTGTATACCAAAATTAGTTAAACAATAGGTGTCACAACAGAAACATGTTAAAAGAAATTAATTTGACACTACTCTAAACCAATTTGTAGTCATTTTCCTGGTCATTTGCATAATACTTTGTTTTTTTTTAACTTTAATTAAATTTAATAATAATTTAATATTTTGTATATGATTCAATAAAATTACTCATAACAGCTTCAGGCTTACATTTCCACTAAAATTCTAAAATTTCGAAATGTTTGTATGGATTTTGGAATTGTTTATCGGAAACACTCCTCTTCAATATTCCAAAAAGTTCTTCAATATGGTTCAAGTCAAGAGATTGAGCCTGCTAAACAAGTTTAAAAATTACTGTAATCTATGATCCCTTTATTATCCTTGCAAATCTTACATTTTAATTAAGTCATCTACAAAAATGTTTAATAGAGGGACTATTAAATATACTTTAATTACTTTAATATAATACCTTAATCTATAAAACTCAAAAAGTTTTTTCTTTTCTTTTCTTTTTTGTTCGTTTAATCGTTATTATTTATAGCCACATATAAAAATCACAAATCATCATTAATTTAGTTATAAAACATTGAAAAAATAGCAGCACCATTATTGTTGTTATACATCAACCCTAACGGCATGTTGTGGTAACCACATTAGTGGGTATTAACGCCTTTTGCCACCTTTGGTTATAAAAACTTGAACGCCTCTTTATTATATAAAATGTACATTTAATAAAACTCTATGCATACAATATGTTGTTGTATCAACCCTCCTATACTCACACATATACAAAATTTATTTCTCATCATTGTCGTTTAATGTTTTAACGTCAAATGTTATTAAATTAGCGCCTAAAAATATGCTTTGTTTATAGACCTCCTTTAAACAAGCAGCATGTTGGTGTTTAGTTATTGTTGTTGTTTCAAGACTTAATTGTCGCCGCACCGTTTTTTTTTATCCGAATCCCGTTTCAACACTTATTTCTTTATAATTTTTCATTGCTTTATGTGAGAACTGCCAAGTGTGGGTGTTTATAAAATCTAATGAATGATTTAACATTTAAAAAATGTCTCCCTTTTTTTAAATTTCTATATCGTTTTAAAATTTTAAAAGGTTTTGTTCATAATTTGAAGTTTTCTATATAAAATATTTATAAATAAAGTCTTCTATTGCGCAACGGCATTTATTAATTAAAATATTTATGATTTGTTTAAAAGGGGTTAATGAAAAATAAAAAGTTATGTGAAACTATATTTGAATATGTAATAATTATTTTTGTATATGTATACGAGGGCGGATCAATAAGTACGTGACTTTTTGAATGAAACACAGTTTTTTTGCAACAACAAAAAAATTATTTTTCAATATAATCTCCTTTTAGCTCAATACACTTAGTCCAACGTTTCTCAAATTTTTGTATCCCTTCCAACAAATTGTATTTTTCGAGGACCATAAAATAGGTATTTGTTTGATTAATCATTTCATCGTTGGAGATAATTCTCTTTCCACCGAACTATTTCTTTAGATTTGGAAATAGGAAATAGTCACTGGGGCCTAAATCCTAAGAATATATCGGATGAGGTATCAATTCGTAGTCCAACTCATGGAATTTTGCCACTGAGGCTACACACGTCACACGACTACGTTTCTTAAATCCAACTGATCATTTAAATCCAACTGATCATTTAAAATCGAAACCACACTGCCATATGAAATGTCTATGGAATCAAAAATCTCACGCATTTTTACACTTCGATCGGCCAACACCATAAACAATTTTCAATTGTTTTAGGTAAAGGGTGTCCCAAGAAGAACGCAATTTTTAAATTTTAAATAAAACACAGACATTTAAAAAAAAATCGTGAAACTTTATTATATCGTAAAGTAGACAGAATGAGGTTATGTATGGAACAATATATCGTGCAGATGGCCGCCGCGGCTTTGCTGGCATCCACGCTGGCATGAATGCTGCATGAATGCTGCGGTATTTCATTAATGCAGCGTCCAATTTCCTCTTTTAAGGCTTGAGTCGTCATCGGCTTATTCGCGTAAACCATCGACTTCAAAAAACCCCAAAGAAAAAAATCTAATGGTGTTAAATCGCACGATCTAGGCGGCCAGTTCTGATCTCCAAAACGCGAAATAACACGACCGGGAAATGACTGATGCAGCAATTGAATTGTTTCTCTGGCTGCATGACATGTGGCGCCGTCTTGTTGGAACCACATGCCCTCCACATTCATTTCTTCAATTCTAGGCAAGAAAAAACTGGTTATCATTTCACGATACCGAACACCATTGACTGTTTGCCCTTGACCTGCCTCATTTTCATAAAAAAAGGTCCAATGATTCCTCCAGCCCAAAAACCACACCACACAGTGACACGTTGAGGATGCATTTGCTTCTCGTGAATCACTCGAGGATTTTCCTCACCCCAAATGCGACAATTCTGCCTATTGACGAAGCCATCAAGATGAAAATGGGCCTCGTCACTGAAGATGATTTTATCGGCAAAATCAGCATTTTCATGTTGTCTCTCCAATACCCAATTAACGAACTCCCTTCGCTGTCCATGGTCAGCTGGCTTCAGTTCCTGAGTCAATTGAACTTTGTATGCATGAAGATGCAAATCTTTCGTCAAAATTCGCTGCAAAGTGGATTTGGAGACACCAATTTGCTGAGCTCGGTGTCGAATTGAGGTGGATGGAGTTTGAGCGACATCATCATGTACAGCTGCGACATTTTCGGTCGATCGACCTGGTCGATGGCGCGTTGTTGTCTTTACATCACTAACAGACCCAGTTTCGGCAAATTTATCCATTAATCTCTTTACAGTTGACTCTTTTGGAGCATTATTGTGACCCCAAATTGATCGCAATTTGCGAACTGTAGCCGCAAAACTTTCACCATTTTGGTAAAACAATTTCACAATGAGAATGCGTTGTTCATTCGTGTAGCGCTCCATTTTTACTAACCTCGTACCTTCTACTAGCAAACAATAACAATTGTTCAAATGTCAAACAATGACACTTCGAATGTTGCCAGATTTAAAAATTGCGTTCTTCTTGGGACACCCTTTATAAAGACCTCAACTAGGCGTCCAGAACGTTCGGCATCTTCCGTGCTTGTAAGGACACAACGAAAGTCAGTTAACCACTTTTTTACCATTGAAATCTATGGTGCAGAGAACCTATAGTATTTATCAAACTTTTCCTTGGTTTGACTGACGGTTTTTTTTTTCGCAAAAAATAATGTTCAATGAGCACTCAAAATTCGCTTTTTCCCATTTTTAAAAAAAATCCATTTTTAAAAAAAATCCACGCAAAGTAAATGACAGCACTTGCTTAAAGTTGTACAGTATTCTATTAACAGGTGGTACTTTATGGGAGCAATGTTGTATTTCATATAACTACAAGGGAAAATCGAAAAGTCACAGACTTATTGAACCGCCCTCGTATAATAAGGAATTATATAGCCGGAAAAAAATTTTGTAAAATATATTTTCTCTCTAATCTATGTTATTTTGTTTTTCTTAAAATTATAAAATCTTCCCTTAACAAAATTCTTCAAAGTGTTACATCATATATCAAGCAGAACGTATGAATGTATGTATGTGTTCTTTAAAAGGCATTACATACACATAACATTATGTCAAACATTGTTGTTAATATCGACAATTTAGCAAACATCTAACAATGTCATTAAGTTATAACAACCCACTAGCAGCAACCATAAAGACCATTTTTAAACATAAACATTTACAAAACCACCCACTAAAAACTTACAACAGCAATATTAAAAGTAACAAAAGCAGCATCAACAACAGCAGCCATAGCGGTACAAGTCACAGCAAACTAACTAAACAGCAACAACAAAACACTTTGTAAAGATGCGTGTAAACAAATACATAGTACGTTTTACAAACAGCAACAACAACAACAACGACGACAAAAACATGTTTGACAACATAAAAAAAATCATTTATGAGAATTTATACACACACACACACTATCCAGCACACAATTACCCCCACACATGCTTAAACATTTTTATACTAAAACATTTTCCCACACACACACACACACATGCGAAACGTACTTAAAACTTTCATTTACACTCCAACACACACAAACTCACATAGTTAGCCATCTAAATATTCGTTATTTGGTTCACATACACATTAACAAAAAAGGAATAAATGTGCATACAAAAAAAAAATAACTAAACGTTCAACATATTTTTCTAAGAGCTTAACGCGATAGTGACCATAAATGGTCATTACACATCTACACAAAGCTATAATATTTTATAGGGACATTTTAATAGTAATTTTCTTTCTATATGTATTTTACATTTTTTTTTCTATTTATGCTCCTAAATATATGTTAGCAATTTTTTTCTATTACATATGTGTATGTGTGTCTATGTTTAAATTGGTCATTGTCAGTTTTGCGTTACTAATAATAAAAAAGGGACATGAAAAAAAAAACACTAAAATATTTCTCCTTGACGGTTATTTATAAGAGCAAAAAGGAAATTTAGATTACCTTTAGATTACAGCATAAATTGAGCTGTTAAATTTTAGTTTTTGTTTCGCTTTTGCCAGCAAAAATTAAGTATAAATAAAAAAAAGCTATAGCATATATTTTATAGAGTCTTAACACGTGATAAGAAAATTAACACTATTACGTATTGATAAAGAAAATCGTAAACATTTTGCGTTAAGTAATAATAACAATTTACAGAAATTCTATAGTTATATAAAAAAAAGGAACAAAAGTGTAATAATAATTTTGTAGCCTAAAAGTAGGCAATAAAATCTATAATATTTGTAGGAACTGAAAATAAAGAATAGTAAATAAAAAACAAATAATTTGCTATAGGTTGTCAGCGTAATAACTGGGATTTTTGATGACTGAATTTTGTTTGTTCATTTCACAAAATTTAAATTATGTTAAATTTTATGTTTTCGCAGAATCTTTTCTTGCAATGTATATTCTTTTTACAAATAACTAGCCTTTGCTGCAGTTTGTTTTCCAGCTGGGGTATAGCTCAGTTGGCCACACCCAGAGAAAATATTGGTTGCAATTCGATCAAAACCGTTAACATTTATTTGTGAGGATTTAATTTTATTTGGAATAATATAAAATTAATTATTAAAGCAAAAATGTTGTATTGGGAATTAAAAAATGGGAAAAGAAATCAAAAACCAATCCTATTATAAAATTATTGGTATTTCTATTCATCTTTAAAAATAAAATTCGTTTAGGATTTGTGTGCGGTGGAAGCAACAACTTATTTATTTATTAAAAAGTTGTCAATATTCAAAAGAGGTAACTACAAGTACGGTTATTCTGATCCAATATATACGGCACGGATTGAGGGAAAATCACGGTTCTGGTGTATGAGTAGAGCGATTAACTATAGAACGCTGCGCGAGTTTTGATCGTATGTGATCGGCACTACCCGAAGGTAATATTTACCGAACTCGCTTTTTGGCTCGGCTAGTTGGAATGATTAGCAAACAACGGGGATAAACAGCGGTTTCCGTTCTCAAATAATATAGGGTGATACTTCGAGATACTTTTTTCAATAGCCTTTTTTTTGACAGATCACGTGTGAGTCCTGTCATGCTGTCAAGTTATTTTTGTTTAGTATTGTTTGACATTTCATAATGGAAAGACTAACGCCTGAACAACGTTTATAAATCGTTCAACTTTATTACGAAAATTCACGTTCTGTGAGGAATGTGTTTCGTGCACTTCCCTCAACTTATGGTCAACATAATCGGCCTACTGAGCGTACTATTCGCAACACCATCACCCATTTTGAGACCCAGCATTCATTATTGGATAATATAAGACCGAATAGACCACGTCCAGCATGCTGTGAAGAAAATATAGCGGCCGTAGCTGAGACTGTACACGAAGACAGTGGAGAGTAGATTCGGCGCTATCGTGCCATGATAACCGACTATTTGATGCCTGAAATTGAAGCTCATGATCTCGGCGACATTTGGTTTCAACAAGACGGGGCCACTTCCCACACATCGCATCAATCAATGGATTTATTGAGAGACTACTTCGGTGAGCACATAATTTCACGTTTTGGGCCGGTCGATTGGCCATCAAGGTCATGTGATATCACACCGTTAGACTTTTTCCTGTGAGGATATTCGGGCCTTGGAGGAAAGCATTACGCGTGTCATTCGCCAGTTACGAGTCAGCCGAAATGCTTGAACGAGTCATCGAAAACTGGACTCAACGGATGGACCATCTGCGACGTAGCAACGGCCAACATTTGATAGACATAATCTTCAAAAAATAAATGCCAAAGAATGTTCTTTCAAATGTCTTCTTTAAAAAAGTAGGGAACCTCGAAATGGATCACGCTATACAACTAGCTACAAACAAGGATAAATAACGATTCTCGTGTTCAAATAATACGACAGGCTAATAGCGCGAATAAACAACGGTTCTCGTGTTCAAATAATACCACGAGATAAAAACGAGAATAAACAAGGTTTTCGCAAAGGGAAGCAGGAATCGGTAGAGGAATCAGGTAATATTTCGTTCCGGGACGAAGAATCCGTATCCGTCCCACGGTTCTGGCTTGCCTTACTACCTTTAACTTTCACACTATATGTAAAAAAATTTCCCAACTTAATGAGAATTACATAGGGTGTTGCTATAAGTATAATATTGGGTATGGGTAAAAGTATTAATATATGAGAATAAATAGATGTGTAACGACACGTTACAAGCCCGATATTTCATTACTATAAAATCACCAGTAATGTTGAAATATATTAAGAAGAAAACTGAGTTCTTTTCGACTGGCATTTTCTTATTTCGGTCAGGCAGCTGTGTAGGAATAAAGTAATATTGTATGATATCAATGGAATTCATTTTTGCACTGATGGCTGTGAGTATTTAATAATAGTAATGTGCTTCGGGCTGTGGGACAACAACACCGTTTTTCAGACGGAGCTTCTTAACTGCGACTGATTAATCTGGGAATGCAGTCATCTTCCATGTTAATCAGGCTACGGTTAGGACTCTGTCAGTGGAGTCTCTGAAATCAAAAACGTTTTTGAACTTCAAGAGGGTTATTAATGCTTAGTCTGGCAGGGGACTTCTGAGGTTGGTATAGGTACCCGGGCATTGTGAAGTGGGAAGGAATGAGAGGGCTAATGAGCTGGCCAGGGATAGATCAAACCTAGTCTCTGTTAACCTTCAAAATCCGAAACCTTTTCGGATGATGAAAACGGACAATGGGCCACCAATATACACAAGAAGATCTGTAATGGGGATAACGTTCAAACGATCTAAAAGGTCCTGTGGGGTGATCCAGATGTGGGAAAACAGTTTTGAACTGCAAGAGGATGATGAATGCTTAGTCTGGCATGGGACGTCTGAGGTTGATAAAGGTACCCGGGCATTGTGGAGTGGAAAGGAATGAGAGGGCTGAAAGCTGGCCAGGGATGGATCAAACCTGGTCTCTGTTAACCTACAAAATGATGAAAATGGACAATGGGCCACCAATATTCACAAGAAAATCTGGAATTCGGATAATGTTGGTGCGATCACAAATGTCCTGTGGGTTACCCAGATGTGGGCATGACAAGGATAATCTTAAGGCTGGGGAACTGGGAACTGACTAACATGATGTGAATCCTTACAAACTACTCTACACTACAATCACACTTTTTGAAATTGGGAAGGAATGACTCTGTGGTGTTTAGGACCAGTGGGGAGGACGATAAGACTCTGTAACACTTCTTTTGTTTTATGTCCTGTTTTAGCAAGGAGCAGGTTAAAGCTGTGGCACGGGGATGTCATACCTTCATTGAGATGCTTGGGAGAGGGGGGAGTTTCATTTGGGAAAACTGAAGAAATACCTGAGGAATACTGAATTCTTTAAGTAGACCGAAAGGTTTATGATGGCGTAGTTTTTTGGTAAGCGCGCATATCATGTCGATTCTCTGGCATACGTGTATGTCATCTATTTTTAGATGACCACGAATGGCATATAAACCTTCTTCTTTTTAAACTTACCTAACATAGTTCTTTGTTCTAAAAATTGTTCTATTTAAATTAATTTTTTTTAACATTTTTGTAGTAGATGTTTTAATTTAAAATTTTAAATTTCAAAAGGGTTTGTACAGGTCCCAAAACGAATATTTTGCGCACATTTAACCCCTTTTTAACTAAGCTTTAATTCAAATTTTCAAAAAGTTCACATTTCTAGAGATTTGCAGCCTGGTTAATTTTCATGTCCCTATAACAAGCATCAGATATCTGCTTCTCGCAATACGACCTAATTCATGTTACGTTGTAGGGTATCTCATAGGTTGTTATTAACTAATATTTTTTGCACTTGTTTTTAAATAAAAAAAAACTATAAACCTATTATTATGCACTTGTGATTATTTATTGCAAATTTTATACTCTACTAAAGACAATATATTTATGCCATCTATAAACTATATTTTACCTTCATAAGTATGTATATTTATTTATAATAATCTTTTTATGTGAATCCTGTAAACGTTTTCCTAGCACAATAAATAAACAAAATATAATTTTTCTTTTCTCAATAACGTATGTTTTCTCAAAAAAAAAAAAAAATACAAACAAAATAGTATTTCCTGTAGTTTCTTTCAAGACAGGGTAAAAAAAAATATACAAAATAACTCTACTTAAAAATAACAGTTTTACGCTTGAGTAAAAATTTTAATGCAGCTTCTTCTAACAAGATTTTTTTCTTTTAAAGGGGAAAGGAAAAGAAATCGTCTTGTTAGCTTTTTAGAAAAAAAAAATTCTAGTAAAAAAAAGGAGCTCTAAGTTTTTCTAAGTTTGACATATATTTGTACATCAATGTTTGTCTTTTACATGGTACATAAAGGGTGGCCCAAGAAGAACACAATTTTTAAATCTGGCAACATTCGAAGTGTCATTGTTTGACATTTGAACAATTGTTATTGTTTGCTAGTAGAAGGTACGAGGTTAGTAAAAATGGAGCGCTACACGAATGAACAACGCATTCTCATTGTGAAATTGTTTTACCAAAATGGTGAAAGTTTTGCGGCTACAGTTCGCAAATTGCGATCAATTTTAGGTCACAATAATGCTCCAAAAGAGTCAACTGTAAAGAGATTAATGGATAAATTTGCCGAAACTGGGTCTGTTAGTGATGTAAAGACAACAACGCGCCATCGACCAGGTCGATCGACCGAAAATGTCGCAGCTGTACGTGATGATGTCGCTCAAACTCCATCCACCTCAATTCGACACCGAACTCAGCAAATTGGTGTCTCCAAATCCACTTTGCAGCGAATTTTGACGAAAGATTTGCATCTTCATGCATACAAAGTTCAATTGACTCAGGAACTGAAGCCAGCTGACCATGGACAGCGAAGGGAGTTTGTTAATTGGGTATTGGAGAGACAACATGAAAATGCTGATTTTGCCGATAAAATCATCTTCAGTGACGAGGCCCATTTTCATCTTGATGGCTTCGTCAATAGCCAGATTTGTCGCATTTGGGGTGAGGAAAATCCTCGAGTGATTCACGAGAAGCAAATGCATCCTCAACGTGTCACTGTGTGGTGTGGATTTTGGGCTGGAGGAATCATTAGACCTTTTTTTTATGAAAATGAGGCAGGTCAAGCGCAAACAGTCAATGGTGTTCGGTATCGTGAAATGATAACCAGTTTTTTCTTGCCTAGAATTGAAGAAATGAATGTGGAGGGCATGTGGTTCCAACAAGACGGCGCCACATGTCATACAGCCAGAGAAACAATTCAATTGCTGCATCAGTCATTTCCCGGTCGTGTTATTTCGCGTTTTGGAGATCAGAATTGGCCGCCTAGATCGTGCGATTTAACACCATTAGATTTTTTTCTTTGGGGTTTTTTGAAGTCGATGGTTTACGCGAATAAGCCGACGACGACTCAAGCCTTAAAAGAGGATATTGGACGCTGCATTAATGAAATACCGCAGCATTCATGCAAAACGGTCATTGAAAATTTCATTAAAAGATCGCGTACATGCCAGCAAAGCCGCGGCGGCCATCTGCACGATATATTGTTCCATACATAACCTCATTCTGTCTACTTTACGATATAATAAAGTTTCACGATTTTTTTTTAAATATCTGTGTTTTATTTAAAATTTAAAAATTGCGTTCTTCTTGGGAAACCCTTTATAAGATATCATGTACAGTTACACACTATGATGGCAACACGTATTTACCTTACAGTAATTTTTTGTTATATGAATTTTGATAAATACAATAGTTTATATAAAAGGACTTTAATTATGTTGTTGGTTTTAGTTACAGATTTCTTAAAATAATGATTATTTAATGTTATTTAAAACAATTTATTTTACCATATCAATTAAAGGGTACCTCAAATTCGGTTTAATGTTAAAAGAATTTTTTTTTTTTGCTTTCTCTTCATTTGCTTGTTCTTCATCTTCCATTTTATTATAAGTTTCGAAGGTAATGTTTTGTTGAAAACATAAATAAATACACAACATAAATATAGTTCAACAAATTTTTAGTTTTCTTTTACCAAAATTTATTTTTCTTTTATTTTCTTTTTTTATTCTCTAAAGATCTAACAAATAACGCGCTTGAGTGCTTGTTGCAATTGGTCTTTACTTGTTAAAGTAAATATATGATTTTTCTCTACACATCAATGTCTTTTGGCATATATTGAAAGCAAAAAAAAAATGAAAAAAAATCTCTATTGACCTTTGCTTAAAGCTAAGTTATAATATGTTATCACAATTATTTGTTAAGATAAGAAATACAAGAGTATAAAGTAAATATTTAGAAATATATAAAATCTATAGAGACCCATTGATGTCATAAATGTTATGAAATTATTATGTAGTACTGTATAAATGCTAAGGAATTTCAAAATTCTTATAAAAATTGTTTGATTCTATTACGATGGAAGACTTAAACGATATCAATAATTAATATTAATCATACGCTATGGAGTACTGTAAGTAAGCAATTGTATGTTTTTACAAACTATAATTTATCAAAATTTTTTTAGAGTTTTTATTTATAATCTAGATTAACAATCATCCAAATGAATATTTTAAGTTTATAAATTTTTTAATGGGCACAGCTGTCTTTAGGCTGTTTTAGTTGTTTTAGGCTGGTTTTGGCTTTATTTGAAAAATTTACCATTTTTCATTATATGAGTTGAATTATTTCGATAAAAATCATAATTTACTGCAGTTTTCTACAGATTACGATTTAAAAGTGAGTAAGTTTCAGTGTGGAAAATTTGCAAAATTAATTAAAAATAAGTAAAATATTAATAAAACAAAATTATTGCAAAATGTTGATCATTAACAAGAACCCAGCAAACTAAAATGGATGTTATTCTTGACGAATCTCTTTTTCAGAAAATCCAAAGAAGTTAATAGTGCAAATTTTTCGATTTGTAAGAAGTCATTTTAAACAACTTCCAATATGTTGATATTTAGTTGGCCCATAAGTGGTTAATTCCTGCAGTCATTAAATGCCTTATTGAAAACATATTTTGCATACTAGTGATATTCACTTTGTCCTGGTCGGAATAATAATTCTTGGCGTGTTTAAAATCACATTTTTAACTTTTAAACAAAGCCACTCCCTATATTTATTTTGTAGTCCCTATATTTAACAACTTCCGTAACCCAATAAAAAAGTCCATCTGCTCATCGATTTTTCATAGCACCGAAACAAACTACTTCCTCCCAATGACACGACAATGTTAAAATCATTAATGATTCACCGAAATTTTCACAACTTCGTGTTCAGTAGATGTAGTGTTTAACTACTCCTTCCTCAGCTCTTATTTTGCTGGGAAGTTAGACTAATGATGTTTATTTCCTTTTAAATAAATTATTTGTGATTTATGATTTGTGTTCCAAAATTAATTGGATTCCCGCAGGATACCCTTAAGGAGTTCGTTTTAATGGATTTTAAAAAAATTTGAAAAATAAAGTAGCCTGAGTAATTTAAACAACACATGAAAAGAGAGAACACCAATAAGTTGCTGCAAATTGGACGCTGAGACAACTTTGTGTATGTTCTAGGCTTCGTGGCAGGAGACTACAAGTCCTTGGTGGATATACGCTATCTGCCTTGAAAATTTCGAGATCTGTATTTAGTAAAGAGATCAGCATCA
This sequence comes from Eustalomyia histrio, assembly GCA_949748255.1. Taxonomy (NCBI): domain Eukaryota; kingdom Metazoa; phylum Arthropoda; class Insecta; order Diptera; family Anthomyiidae; genus Eustalomyia; species Eustalomyia histrio. The sequence continues at coordinate 142,324,224 of OX456526.1, read as the reverse complement.
TTGGGAGGCTGCACAAAAGATGGATATTTGGTAGCGGTAAATAGGGCCATTCTGATCTAATATAAAAAGATACACAGAACACTGTGCAGTATTTTAATAATGAAGTCCTCGCAAATTCTGTCAATTTTTTAAAAAGCAAAAATTATTGCAATACTAATCATACCTTAAAGGTATAATTTGTGAATAACTCTGCATTTCTTTGACCATTGGCTTCAGAGATAATTTTTCAATCGACATACCCAAAACGCTCTGACTAGAAACCATGAACTTAGAATATGTGTTCCGTAGAGTATAAGTTTATTCAGTGATAAGATTCTTTTTGGAATTATCATCAGTGATGTGCTTAAAATTAGGATTACAAAGGGGAAAAGTCTTCCCCTTAACGGCCATCACAAATAGTTTCCGCTGGAAACACGAAATTAAAGACAAATTTTGTCTGGAGTGTGTAATCATTCCGAAATTTCCCACAGGAACGTAGTAAAAATGAGGTTTCAAAATGGGAAGTCTCTTTCTAAAATTTTTAAAACAAACCGGCTTTGTTTACAAGTATGAAAAATATGTGATCCCTGTAATATTGAATAATTTAAAAACAGTACCTTTTACTTTATGAAATTTAGGCAGAAATGTGGTTAAAATTGGTATAAAATAAGAGGAAATTTTCGCAGTAGCCAAAGTTCCTTCTCCAGAGTATACTTCCGATATGTAGGGATTTTTGAAAATTTTTGCCTGGAGCAAAAACGTTAAAACTAAATACAGGTTGGTTGAAAAGTTCCTGCGCTCACCAAGAGATGGCACTGCTAGCTCCAAACTTTTTTCTTTTCTCAAGTTGGTATAACTGTCCTGAGAACACATGCAAAGTGGCAAGTCATTCTGTCAATTCTTTCTTTGTTTACAAGCCATTTGAAGTTGACGTGTCATTGATTTTTTTTAATATGGAAAAAATTGAATATCGTGCAGTCATTAGATTCTTTGTTTTGAAGGGTTTAAAAGCGAAGGAAATTTATGAACAATTGTTAGAAGTGTATAAGGAGTCCTTACCTTCAAAACGCACTGTTGAATTTTGGGCTGGTGAATTTAAACGTGGTCGTACCAGCCTTGAAGACGATCCACGCGAAGGACGACCAAAAACTGCAACCACAGCAGAAATCATTGAGCAGGTACATAATATGGTTAGTGAAGATCCAAGTTTGACTAAGCGTGAAATTGCTAATGCCATAGGCATCTCTGACGAACGAGTACTCCATATTTTACATGAAGAATTACGTATGAAAAAACTGTTTGGAAAGTTAGTGCCGCACACATTAACAATTCAACAAAAACTGGATCGAAAACAAATTTCTCAGCGTAATTTGGAGCGTTTTAAGCCAAATAAAACCGACTTCTTGCGTCGTTTTATAACTATGGATGAGACTTGGATTTACCACCATGATCCTAAATTGAAATAAGAACGTTTACAGTGGACTGAAGCTGGTTGTTCTTGGTTGGGATGCAAAAGGAATTTTGTTGATTGATTATCTTCAGAAAGGTAAAACAATCAACTTTGAATATTATTGCAGCCTTTTGGATCAGCTGGATGAAAAAATTCGTGAGAAAAGACCTGGTTTAAAGAAGAAAAAAAATAATTTTTCATCAAGACAATGCACCTGCTCACAAAAGTGTTTTGACGATGGCTAAATTCAAAGAATTAAAGTACGAATTGCTTGAACATCCACCGTATTAACCAGATTTGGCTCCGAGTGACTACTATCTCTTCAGAAATCTTACGAATGAAGAGGCCATAGCAGCCGTAGACGGTTATTTTGCAGAGCTTCCGGAAAACCATTATAAGGATGGGATAAAATTATTGAAAGACCATTGGAACAAGTGTATTGAGCTTCTAGGAGATTATATTGAATAAAAAAATATATTTCGTAACAAAGACAGTATTCTTTCATTTCGAGCGCAGGAACTTTTCAAGCAACCTGTATGTTATGAAATGGGGACTTAATAACTAATAAGGAATTTTTTTGTAAATCCATTAAGAACGTGACAACAATGGGGTTGAAAGGGAAATCGCGCATCCTTATTAACACAGCTTAAGCCGCTGAATTAAGTAACTTGCAATACGGCTGGTAGGTTCCTTATACAGCGTAGACATCAACTAAGACAGAATATTTGAAAATAATTTATAGGAAGAAGGAAAAATCTCTTCAATAAAACTTTCTACTAGAAGTCTGACGTTACGAGGAATCAGAGAAATTTTAAGTTCGACTGCATTCTATGAATACTTACGTACATGTTTGGACCAGAAACAATGTCTTTCCTAGCAGAAAAAATAGTAAAAAAATTTAATTTTCATCGAATTTGGATCCGGACCCTCCTCCAGCAAATTCAGCATTAAATTAAAAAAACAAAAAAGGTTTTTCCAGGTATTAGCTTATTTACTGAAGAGAAACTATTTAGAATTTCCAAAAAAAAATAAAAAATGCTATGTTCGACCCTAACAAAGGTGGAGCTAAGGTCACTTGGAATATAGGTTCCACCTTAATATCATTATCCTAATTAATATGATATAAACTGAGACGGAATTTCCTGTCAACCCCTTAAAATAAAAAAAAAATTTGAAATTTCAAATATGTTTTTCCAGTTTATAAAAACTTTTGGCTTTTGATAAAAACGTATTTAAAAGAAAAAAGTGCCTACTATGTATTATGACTTATGCAAACTCGTAAAGCTAAAAATCTGTAATTTTAATTTAAAACATTCATTGCAAAACGGATTAGGAAATTATATATTAAAAGTCGATAATACTTAGAAAAAATAACTTAATTTTTTTCTTAATATATTCCGATATTTAAAACCATCGATAACCAGTCTTTATACGAAATGGTCCGAAATATAATAATGTTAAGTTTAAATATTTAATTTTCATGCTTGCCACAAAATCTAAAAATCCATACAATTTGTTAAAGAATAAAAAAGTAAGTAAATAAAAGGTATGGAATAAATTCATAAAGATTAAATAAATTAATATTACTCATACGTCGTGGTGCACAGGGTATTGTTTTAGTACTGTAAGTGGTCAAAAGGGTATAACATTAAAACGGCTTAATAATTTATCTCGCTGTATTTTCTATATTTTTGCTAACATATGTAGCTATCTACAGCCAAACACAAATTTAACTTGTATTAAAAAAATTGGCCTTTAGAAGAACTGTAATGTGGAGAAAAATTATTAAATCTCTTTGCATATTTAGAGAACTTCTACATCACTTATTTCATATTTTTGAAACTAATTTTAACATTATACCAAAGCTGTGTGATCCCCAAACTGCAAAAAAAAATAACATTATAAAAAGGGGACTCAAGAGGGTAAAATTCTAACATTATACCAAAGCTGTGTGAACCCCAAACTGCAAAAAAAAATAACATTATAAAAAAGGGGACTCAAGAGGCGAAAATTCTTGCACTTAGCGGCCTGCTCCAACCGTTTCGACTAGTAACCTGGTATTTACAATATGGGTACCCTTAAATATCATGTAGCTTATAATTATGGTATTTTTTAGTACCTGCGCAAAAAACGTGGGAAATATAAGGGGCAAAAAGAAGAACACTTAACAGCCTTCCCATTGTGATTTTTCCTAGAAGCATTTTAAAATACATGTTTCTAGGAGTATTCATTATTTATTGTATGATCATTTTTAGGAATTTTCGCCAGGAACGTGGTAAAATTGGGGATTATAAAGAGGAAAAATTATACCCTTAACGGCTTTCCCAAAATCTCTTTAATAGAACTTTAAATCGTTAATATGTATTCTTTGGGAAATGGTCTAATTTATTGAGAAAAAACTTTTGGGAATTTCCTAGAAATAGCGATGTCAAAATGAAATTCAAAGGGAAAAAATGTCATTTAATAATCAACCAGCTTAAGCCTTTGAAGTTAGGAAGTTGTTGACGAAAATTTATCAGAAATATCCTTCGAACATGTTTAGTGAAATTAAAAAACAATTCAAATCCAAACAACCCTTAAATGTAAATATTATAAGAGTCCCACAAGAAAAGGAAATGTGGATAAGAAACGCAGGAATAAACCCTGAGTTGTTAGAAAAGGATATGAATAATGATGACTTCTTAATAAAGGATGATGATCAGAAGCTAAATGTAATTGGAACCTACTTAGAATCTCTTCACTCTCATAAAGAGATCGATGCGGATAATAACTTACATGTCGAAATTGATACTTGCTTTTCAAGATTTTTGCAAGAAAAAAATTAGTATGAATGCAATAAATCAACCATTACCACATTTGCAATATGTAAAAAGGTCAATAATTTCACTGAATCTTCCTCTGACAATTATTTTATTACTTGGGATACAATTGTGTATATTTTTAGAAACTTAAGAAACAAAATGTCTTCAGGTGTTGATAATATTCCCAGTATTGCGTTAAAAAATATTCCAGATGAAATTATTCTAGAGTATTGTACCCTTTTTAACAATATGTTAAATAACTCGTACTTTCCTCATGCGTGGAAAATAGCAAAAGTGGTTGTCATACCTAAGAAGGATAAAGACTCTAGTAATCCAAACAATTTGCGAGCAATTAGCTTACTTCCAAACATAAGCAAAGTTTTTGAGATTTGCATTAACAATAACTTATTAAAACAGTGTAATGAAAAGAGCCTAATAAATGATAGGCAATTTGGATTTAAATTCAAACATTCCACAATCCATGCAATACATTCGTTAGTCTCAAATATACAATGGAGCTTAAATAAATCCTTAGCTACCGGAGCCTGTTTAGTTGATTTCGAAAAAGCCTTTGATTATATCTGGATTTCTGGATTAATTTCAAAACTATTGAATTATGGACTTCCAAAATATTTAATTATTTTAATATATAACATGTTAAACAATAAATGTTTTCAAGTTTGTGATGGAAAGATCATAAGTTCAAAGAAATTTATTTTTTATTTATTTATTGTTAATGGTTAATGGTCTGCAACAGGGAACGGTAAACGCACCAATATTATTTAATATATACATTCATGATCTTTTAAACAAAATAGAAAACATTATTTGCTTCGCTGATGATATTATTCTTTACCACTCTAATGATAAAATTGAAAAAAATAACAAAAAATTAGAAAAATACTTTTATATTATAGAAAAATATTCAATAGACTGGCAAATGAAAATCAATCTAAATAAATGCGAAACAATTCTTTTCCGTCCCCCAGTGGGAAAATGTTACTACAACATTAAACGTAACTGGAAATCCTTTGGTGTTAAATCTCTTAATAATGCACTTATTCCAAACAGGGAAATTGTTAAGTACTTAGGTATTTATTTAGATAAATTTTTATATTTTAATGAGCATATAAATCTACAACTCCGAAAAGTCCAAAAAGCGTTTTTCATGTATAAAAAAATGTTTTTTTTCAAAATTTCTCAAAAAAAGGGTTAAAATAATTATGTACCAGTCTTTAATAAGGCCAATTCTCAAATATGGTTGTCAAATTTGGTACAACATATCCACATCTTTTATGGAAAAATTAAGAGTGTTTGAAAGAAAATGTCTAACAAGCTGTACCTCCCTTTATAGATCGTCGAATAGCGACTATAAAAAGTTTGTATCAAACAAAGTATTGTATAAGGAAGCGAAAGTAAGCAGGATTGATAATTTTATTATACATTTAATAAGAAATCATATTCTAAAAAGTACAGAATATTTCGAGAACAACTTAATTATGGCTCCATACTACGCTAATGATGAGTATATATCTAAAACCTTACAAACAGGTTACATTCCACCAGAAGCCTTCCTCTTCCTAGATAAAAATGGATACATCCAGAATGAAATAGGCATACCTATAATCTACCACATTTATAGAAGGGCCAATATTAAAGCCATAACTTGCAGCCAACTTACAACCGAAAATATTAGATTTGACACTAGTGTTTATCTAGCAGATAAACACATGAAAACAAACCTTAATGTTAAAAAATATTGGTGGCTTGCCAACTAATTTTTTTTTTCCTTTAATTTTTAACACTGGACTATTCATTTTATCTGCTATTATATAAAAGTGAGCTTTTTAAAAAAAAAATTTTTCTTGCATTCAAACCTGTATAAACATCTACATTTGCTGTAGTATAAATTATAAATAGTACTTAAAATTATGTTATATATTATATATTATGTACTTGAGAGCCCGCTTTAAGGGACTGTGTATAAAAAAATAAATTATAAATGAAGCACCCAGTGCAACAACAAGATAACTCCACTTTTTTTTTTTTTTTTTTTTTTTTTTTTTTTTTGTCCACCGAACGACGCAGATTTTTTTTTTGGTTTTTTCTGCATTAAAAAAGCTATTTCGCAAAAAAGTGGAGTTATACGGTTGTTGCATTGGGTGCTTCAATTACACTGTTTGTTTATTTATAGTAATCAATATAAACTTTTTTAATGAAATAAACGAGAAAAAAAAAGTTAGGAAGTTGTTAGTGAAAATTAAGTAGCCCAAGTCGAAAGTTCTTGGACATATTTTAAAAATATATATTCTTGATCAATGTATCAAAATTATAAGGAAATGCAAGGAATATACACATCTTTTAAATGATTGTGGATTTTCAAAACCTGGGAAAGTTTAGACTCCTTTAACATTTTTCAATTTTTTTTATTTCTATTTCGTATAGTTCCCACCAAGTGGAATAATACTGGAGGAGGGGTAAGTATTAAAATTCGACAGTTCATAATTTAAGGGACACCTTAAAATAACAATATTTAAAAACTAGATAACCTTTTAATTCTTACGAAGTTTATTAGATACTTTTACGTATTAAGGTTTAAAAGTTATGAATATATTAATGAATTGTTTGTATAATTAATATTAATCATACGTAGGGGTGTACCTACCAAATTGTATTAAAAGTCTTTATTTATCAAAAATCAGCCTGCTTATGCCATATATATTAATTTTGTAAATAAAATGCTAGCTGCAAACAACCTTATTTAGGTTTTAAAGTATACAATACTTAAAGTTTGATATATTTTTATAAAATTATAAACATTATACAGCATATTTTTGTGAAAAAAAAAAATTTGTATAAATTTACTTTTCTCAAGTTTGTCATTCCTTTTTTTTTTTTTTTTTTTTTGATGATAAAAAAGCAATAAATATAATTTTTTAAATAAATTAATATTCTAACCATTAATCAGCTTAATTTTTACGAGCTGTCATAAAATATTGTATTACTTTTTTTTGTTCATAAAAAGATACAAAACGCTTAATAAACAAAATATCTATGATTGATGATACATAATGAAGAAAACTTAACCCCTTGAACTCTATCTCTCTCGATCTTAAAAACGCAGTTAAATTTCCCCCAAAATATTATATACTGCTTAATACCATAACAATAATCCTTTCAAAAGTTTTTGAGTCATAAAATCAAAACCTTTTAATGATTTTAATTTTTATCATTATTAAAAATTGTAAAACATCATACAACAGCAGCAAAAAAAAAAAAAGTTTTTTTATTGTTGTCTATGTTATTATTTTTGGATTAAAAAAGAAAAAAAAAAACAAGTCGTTAAATTAATCTTATTTTAAAAGTAATTTCAGAAATTCGATTAAATTTGACACAAAAACAAATGTTTGACGTTTTCATATTGTTTCTACAAAAACATACAGCGTTAGCGTGCAAAACAAAAAAAAAAAAAGGTAATATATAAAACTGAACCATTGACCCCTAAGGGTTTAGGCTTTTGATGACTTTTCACTCTTGTTGTGTTATAAATAGCATAGCATGTACATGAAATAATATAAAAAGTATTTATGTGTGAGTAAATATCTTTATCTATTTATATTTGTTTGTGTGGGTATACATGTCTGAGGCTTTCTATACCATTTGTCCTGCTAAAATAAAATTATATCGTTTCAATATCAAATATTACTTGAGATAAAGTAAAACTAAATTTTTTTTATATATAAAAAGAACATTTTTGGTCTTTTTCAATTTTAGTATCATCATTGTGCTGGTTAAGAAATCAACTTAACCACGTGTTTGTTTGCCAAGAAAACAAAAATGATGCAAAATATATATTTTTTGTTCTTCTGACGGCTCTAGCTCGTCTAAAACTTTGCGTTCTGACGAGATCTTTTGCCGGATAGAAATACATATACCAGCCTAGCTAAGAATCGTTTATATCTTAATCTTTTTAAACATACAGAGATTTAAAACTCACTATACAGGTTGGTTGAAAAGTTCCTGCGCTCGAAATGAAAGTATACTGTTTTTGTTAAGAAATATATTTTTTTATTCAATATAATCTCCTAGAAGCTCAATACACTTGTTCCAATGATCTTCCAATAATTTTATCCCATCATTATAATGGTTTTCCGGAAGCTTTGCAAAATAACCGTCTACGGCTGCTATGGCCTCTTCATTCGACAAAAAATTCTTTCCACGGAGGAATTGCTTGAGATTTCTGAAAAAAATAGTATTCACTGGGAGCCAATTCTGGTGAATACGGTGGATGTTCAAGCAATTCGTACTTTAATTCTTTGAATTTAGCCATCGTCAAAGCACTTTTGTGAGCAGGTGCATTGTCTTGATGAAAACTGATTTTTTTCTTCTTTAAACCAGGTCTTTTCTCACGATTTTTTTCATCCAGCTGATCCAAAAGGCTGCAATAATATTCAGAGTTCATTGTTTTACCTTTCTGAAGATAATCAATCAACAAAATTCTTTTTGCATCCCAAAAAACTGATGCCATAACCTTCTTCGCTGATCGTTGTGACTTCACCTGCTTTGGAGCTGAACAACCAGCTTCAGTCCACTGTAAACGTTCTTGTTTCAATTTAGCATCATGGTAGTAGATCCAAGTCTCATCCATAGTTATAAAACGATGCAAGCAGTCGGTTTTATTCGGCTTAAAACGCTCCAAATTATGCTGAGAAATTTGTTTTCGATCCAGTTTTTGTTGAATTGTTAATGTGTGCGGCAATAACTTTCCAAGCAGTTTTTTCATACGTAATTCTTCATGTAAAATATGGAGTACTCGTTCGTCTGAGATGCCTATGGCATTAGCAATTTCACGCTTAGTCAAACTTGGATCTTCACTAACCATATTATGTACCTGCTCAATGATTTCTGCTGTGGTTGCAATTTTTGGTCGTCCATCGCGTGGATTGTCTTTAAGGCTGGTACGACCACGTTTAAATTCACCAGCCCAAAATTCAATGGTACGTTTTAAAGGTGAGGACTCCTTATATACTTCTAACAATTGTTCATAAATTTCCTTTGCTTTTAAACCCTTCTAAATAAAGAATCTAATGACTGCACGATATTCAATTTTTTCCATATTAAAAAAAAAATCAATGACACGTCAACTTCAAATGGCTTGTAAACAAAGAAAGAATTGATAGAATGACTTGCAACTTTGCATGTCTTCTCAGGACAGTTATACCAACTTGAGAAAAAAAAGTTTGGAGCTAGCAGTGCCATCTCTTGGTAAGCGCAGGAACTTTTCAACCAACCTGTAAACTATCAATAAATATGCTATCAATGCTACAATATTTTATCCATATGAACATTGAAAATAACCTTTTTCAATTTTTTTTCAAAAAGTGGGTGAAAAAGGCGTGGTAATATATTGACAAATACAGCTTTATTCTTGAAACTTAAATAAAATTCCTTAAATAAATTCATCCAGTGGCATAGATGCTCTATAAATATATCCTCCGTGACGGCCTGCCCATACTGCTTCGGCTAGAAATTTGCAATTTTATATATGTATTCCTTGGATTAATATTTTTTAATTTTTGTCAAGAACGTGGTAAAAAGGGGGGATTAAACAGTGGAGGTTGTAAAGGGAAGAGTCTTCCCCTTAACAGCTTGCCATAAAAGCTTTAACTAGAAACCTGAAGGTGGTGTTATCCAGCGACAAGGTGTTTTTTGAAATTCCCTTTAACTCATTTTCGGCCGCTGTTTATACTTGCGAGCACTAAATTTACTCGTTTTTATCGCCAAATTACAGAGCTTTAGGCATTTACTTATTTAAATTTAATGATTCCATTATTTAATGTACAGTCCAGATTTTAATTAAACGTAAAAAAAAATGTAAAATTTATCTTATATTTTACCAGAAGGAGTATTTTGTGGCACGTGTTTTCACAAAAATATTAATTGTTTAAAAATATTAAATCTAAATATAGGATATTTGTGTAAGCAATAAAAATGGCCAAAAAAAATATAAAAAAAAAAAAATCACAATATTGCTATTCGCAAGCTTGAATATTGGCTGCTGTTTGAAGAATATACTTCGTTGATACAATATTGTTGTTCTTTGTTTTTTTTTCTAATATGACAAGTATTTTTTACTAAACAAAACACCTTGCCATCCATTGATGACTACTGGTCAAAAAATCCTTGCCTTGGAAATTCATTTGTCAAGCAAAATATGTCAAGGCACTAATTCAAAGACTTTAAACGCTTTTCTTATTTTAACAATAATGATAACCTATATAGAAATGATAAGCTGTCAAAGGTAAAGATCGTGATTTCTTCTTTTTATTTGAATTTAAAAAAAAAAAACAGTATTGTTTATTAGGTTCGTCAGTTGTTTAAGCTGGCCAACAAAAACTATTTACAATTTGGTGTATGGAGTGAACTGCTTTCAATCGATGAACAAATGGTCCCATACTTTGGTCGTCAGTAATGCAGTAATGTATATCTGGAACCAGGCATGGAAATTATGATTTCTGTTATTGTACCAACAAAACAAACAAATTGTACTTTTTCGATCCTCACGGTACCAAAATTTTTTCCGACTTTTTTTTAACAATTTTATTGTATTGAGTTAGATTTGCTTAGACACTAAAAAGACTTAAAAAAATTTAAATTGACGGGTTGAAACAAAATTTATCGTTAATTTTATATAGTCGTATAATTACCACAAAACTTTGTAAAATTTTACTCTAATTTTTATAAATGTCACACCTTATTTTCTGAGTGTCTGCCTCGAGGGCAATTTAACCTTTTCAGGATTTGCTATTAAAAAATTTAAAGGCATTTAATAGCTTATTAACAATAATACACTTTTTTTATTATTTTTTGTTTTGAGAGGTAATTTAAAAATAGCTGTTCAATGTTGCCACTTCCGAATATTTTAGTACAATATGTATGCAAACATTTAAACTTAAAACTGACTTTATTTTTCACTATAGTAGCTGAATAAACAAAAACAGGTTTTTTATTTAAAGTTGCTTTTAAAAAAAGTCGACTTTACGTTATGTTATTTTATCAAGTTATAAATTGAAAATTTGAAAAAATTTCAAATTGTACTAAATGAGCCGCGGTAGTACCTAGGCACCAGCAAAGGTAAAAATGTACCAAAAAAAGTACAATTGTACTATGTTTTCCATCCCTGTCCGTAACAAACTAATTAGTTTTAGGTACAATATTTGGTACTTGTGTTATTTGTTTAATTATATACCATATTCTAGTTCAAGTGACTACTACACTTAAAAAAAATGATATTTCATTCAAAAATCCGGTCTACCTACTATTCATTCAAATCAAATGTTATTATTTTTTTAAATGTTGTTTAAATAACTGACACATCTGTAAGAAATAAATGATTAATCAGTTAAAATAAATATTAAAATTTGACCTACCAATTCGTTAAAAAAATTAATGATTTAATCTTTTATTTGAAATTGTTTCCGTTTTTGTATTTTTTGTTTGTTTTTTTAATCTACAAAATGTATGCATGTGTATAGACACTTTTTGTGTAAATTATTTTTTTAATACGTTTTTTTTTAACAGACAGCAAACAAAATTTAAATTTGTAATAACTGCAACGGAAACAAATAAACGACAAATTTCCATTTTGTATGTAAATTTTTTATTAAATTTCAAACAAATGAAAAAAAAATAAATGAAATTAAAAAAATGGGTAAATTACAGTAAATCATTTTGAACAAATGTATAAAAAAAAATTAAAATAAATATTTCTTTTAAAAATAAATGTATGTTCGTTTATTTTTAGCAGAATTGAAAATTTTTTTATTATACTACAAACAGTGAACTACATAATATTCTGAATGTAAAAAGGGGAATGTCGCCCTCTTGAGGGCCGTGGCAAAAAGGGGAGGATTATAAAGGGAAAACTCTCTCCCTAAAGTGCCTGCCAAAACCACTTTAACTTTCACTGATATGATCCTTTTGAATTTTTAACAGAAGTGAGGTAAAACGGGAATTTTAGATGATGAAAAAACTCTTTTTTTATCGGTCTGCATTAACTGCTTTGGAAGGAAATCTAAAGTTTTATATATGTGCTCCCTGGAGTGCATGCTATATAACTGATGAGGTAGATTTTCGAATGTTTTCCAGGATAGTAGAAAAAAATTAATATTTAAAAGGGAAAAAGTTCCCTTTGTACGACCTTGAGGTAGGAGCTTATTTACTGAAAAGATTCTTTTTGGAATTTCTAATACGATTCTGGTACAAATGGGTTAAAAAAGTGAAAAGGTAACCAAACCAAATGACTGTAGTGTAATTATACATAATTTTAGACATTTTTATGTTTGACAGCCCAGCAAAAATAAATGGAAGTTATTCTTAAGGAATTAATTTTTCATTGATTCTAAAGTATCGTTTAGTTCTGATTTTTCTCTTCTAAGGAAGTTCTTTTTCACAACTTATAAAAATGTGATTTTTAATGAAATTAAACACTTTTCAAATCTAAGACGCTACAAAAACTAAAAAATTTATTGTAGTAAAAATTGCAAGCATTTCGAATAGAGATAAATCAGGCCCGATTGTTGAATTTCCCGCTAAAATTTAATGAACAATAAAACTCAAACTTTTTATAGGAAACAACAACTAATGTGTCAGTTAAATTCCCAGGTAGAAGCTAACGGGAGATTGTGAAACTGAGGCTAAGGCTCGATTACTGATGTCCTGTAGAAATCTAAATTACAAATTCAAAATTTATTTGGGAAGAACAAAAGATTTAATTTTTCACTAAACCATAAGAAGGACTTTAGATGCAATGAAAAAGGATCATAAAAGAAAACTTCCACCCTATGACACCCCTATGTAAAAATCATTGGTTCCGATCCAAATTTTCATAACACCGGAATCAAAATCACTGCTTCTTTTCTCTTCTTTTGCTACTTTTTTTTTTGCTGGGAGATTATACAAAATTGATCGAATTTTGTTATATAATTTATACAACAAGAATAAACTTTAGTACACAAATCACATACAAGTTTTTTTTTCAAAATTCTAAAACTACTGATATAGTAAAATCTCCCGGAAATTATATTGTAATAAAAATATATTTGTTTACTTTTGGGAAAAATTAACAATATCAAGGATAATAAGTTTGACATTGATCTGAGCATTGAGCGGAGCAAATGATATGGAAAGTAGCATATTTATAACTTTATACTTTCCTTAAATTAAGTTTTCTTAATAACAACAGGCATAAGCTGTGAAACAACAGAAACCTGACAACATTACAAATAAATAACATAACAATGAGTAATAAAAAAAAAATATTTTATAGATTATGGTGTAAAATCAAATTATTTATACACACACACATACATAGGGAAAACAGTTTTAACATGCTGACAACCGAATATGTAGGCATTTGAATGATTTCACTGTGGCAATCGAATTCTTTGATTTGAAGCTTACAAGAATTTAGTTTAAATAAGACAATTTTGAATGTGATAAAAGAATTTTGCTTAACTTAACAAAAATTCTGTAAACACTTTCAACAAATTGGGTTGCCAACAGGAATCAAATTCCTAGGTGCCCATATAAATATATTTAAATATAATTTTTTTAGAATTGTTAAAGCAAAACTTATTCTCTGAGAAATTATTAAAATGTTTAAAAAGTTATAATAAATTTCCAACAAAAACCAAATTTATTAGAAAATTCATATTAAATTAGTTTAAATCAGATACAAAATTGCAGTACAAAAGAAAAAAATTCTAATTTAAAAATTTGTTTGTTAGCCTTTTGACAACAACCAAAAAGAAAACCTATTAAATTTTATATCATATTTTTTAAATCAAATATAAATAAAATATATGCAGATATTATATGTATTGGTTTATTTATATGTCATGAATTTTATATATGTATACATATACATATATTTTTTTTTTTTTTTTGAACAACACAATATAATAAAATAGAAAATAAAAAGAATTTGGGGCAGTTACAAGTAAAACATGATAAATGTGTTTGGTTAACCAAACAAAACAAATACAATCATACATAAATACAGACATAAAAATACCTACAGCTACAAAACAGATATTTATTACATATGTATGCAATATTTACAACAACAATCCTTTTGTGAGCTATGACCCCAAATACAAATACAAATGTAAATTGAAAGGCAATGTAAGCTTTTTATATACACTCAAAACACATAAATAATATATAGTATATTATTTTCAGCAAATATTAAATTATATTTCCTTTAAAATATAATTTTGTGTTTAATAAAATATTTTAGAGTTATCTAAGCTTTCATCATAAGTAATATAAAGTTGTATAAAAATATTTCAAAAGGTTGTAAAAAACATAGCAGATCATAAAATGTTTTGCTTAATTTAAATACTTATATGAGTTTTATATTTTTTTTTTTTTTAATTTTCTTATCAATGTTATAAGCTTGAAAAGAACAAAAAAAAAAACCTGCAACCTTTAAGTACTCTTTACTGGTTTTTCTGTGCTACAAAATTAGATATTTTCGCCACTAGAACTCGATATTAAGTTATGCCACCTTAAAAATGTATGTACAACATTTTTAAATCAGTGTAATGACCTAACTTTAAATTTAGAATCGATTTGCTATAACAATTCAGAAAGGCTAAAAAATTCTTTACATTCGAAAATTAATAAAATTTTGAGCATTAATTTTTCAAGGAGGTACAAAATGTATCATCCTATGGAAAGATGCTATAACAATTCCAAACGACGGCAAGCCATGAAATGATATACTTCTTAAGAATCCATAATACTTGTGCGTTTTTTGCAATATATGATTTAACGTCCAAATTTAGCATAAGCGACGTGGCAGATTTTCATCTAAACGGATTTGTAAACAAATAAAATTAACGCTTCTGGGGGTACTGATATCCCCGCATCATTCCAGAAGAGCCATTTCATCCACTCAAAGCTACTGCAGGAGACGACATTTACTCCAGAGCTGTCATAGGGCCTTATTTTTCTAAGGACTCCGTGGGTGACATGATTACTGTGACTGGTAAGCGACACAGAACCATAAGCAATGAGTTTTTATTGTCTCAAATTTATGTATAGAGGCTGGAGGAAATGTGGTCGCCAAGGGACAGCGCAACTGCACACATAGCTCGCGTGACAATGAACATTTTGAAATATGCGTATCCGGCTAATGTCTCATTTTCGAGATTTAAAGTGGTCAGCAAAATCGTTTGATGTAATCGCTTTAGACTTTTTTACCCTGTGATTTTGTGAAAGTTGTTCACGAGTATATGAGAACAAGCTGAAGACTCTGTAATCCCTTAAAGAGCATATTCTACAAAAGTGTGAGAACTTATCGCCCTAACTTCTTTTCAGAATAGAATGAAAATGTGGTAGAGAAAAAGCTTATAAGATGATCAACAATTTTTAGGCCCACTGTAACGATATAATCTTCATAAATTAATGGAAAAAATCTTAAAGATCCAAATAAGCCTTTAAAAATAATTCAAATTGTTTCGCTTTGGTATAAAGATATAGAAAAACAACATCGGGTAAATGTTTTTGCACCACCTTGTATATAGTCGGGACACGCCGATTACAGTGTGCCGAAATTTCATATTTTTTTTTTTTTTTTTTGTTTCTGATGTTGTACCACTGCGAAAAGCTTTTGAAAAATTGGTAAACGTTCCCATATACTATTTACAACCGAAATTTAAACCTGATACCTACAGTTTTGATTGTCCAAATACCATTTTATCCCAATTCAAAAGAACCTTTTAATGAGAAGTATGTTTGGATATGGATCGATTCTAAACATTCGTTGGTGCCACAATTCATTAAAATATCCTTATGTATGTGCAACGTGGATTACAAAGTGTACAGCGATATTTGGTTTGGTCGGACCCTTAAGGCGGTGACCTTTCCCCTTTTTGCTACTCCCTCCTTAATTTTCTAAAAATCCTCTCTTTTCTACAGCGGTGGGAAAACCTATATATCAAACTTCAAGTTCCTAGTGGCAACAGGTGGTAGAAATATTTTCCTTTCTCACCCAAATTTTACCACAAAGGATTCCTTCAGTAAATTATCCAATAACGCAGGGAACGAATATTTTTAGCCTTTAAGATTTCTAGCCAAAGCTGTCAAGGGGAAGACTAAGTCCTCTCCCAGTTTTTGCCAAGTTCCTATTCAAAACTCCAAAAAAATACTCTCTCCCTGAACTAGTCGGTATACCAGGGAAAACACATCTAAAATTTCAGATTTCAGAATGTTAGGAGGAGATAGATTAGAAAGGGCCTATGTACCGCAACCAAAAACTGATCCTTTGTGCAGTCCTAATTTTTTTGCTAAATATTGAAGCTCCTAATGAAGCCAATCACTTTACTTGGCACAGAGTTCTAAATTTTCACCGCTTAGTAACTGCCTAGAAATTGTAGTCTTTTGCAGCGCAATGAACACCTTCCGTCTTTCTAACATGCAATTTGCCGAACTACAAGTGTTTGTAATAGACAGACTCCTAGGGTCCAAGTAGTAGCTAGGATTATAGTGTCCAGTGAATAATCTACTTAAGGCTCTCAAGTTATTCCTATCCAGAGATAGAATAGATCACCAGGAGTTTCTATCGTATAGAGCGTTGAATCTCTTCTCAATGCTAGAAAATGTTGGAGTTCCTGTACTCTGCGTCTTTGTAATCCCTTCAGTGGCGCTAAACCCCAGAAGGGTTTAGCGCCACTAAAATAATGAGGAGCCTCGCAGTTGCGCAAAAAGGAACCACGCTAAAAGGAACCCCAGAAGGGTTTAGCGCCACTAAAATAATGAGGAGCCTCGCAGTTGCGCAAAAAGGAACCCCGCTAAAGATTGAGTATTATTGAGTATCTCTATTGAGATATCTATCTCCATTGAGTATCTCAATATAGTCAAGGACACTTTATAGGACAATAATGCCCTGAGTACCGCTTGACAGACCCAAAACACTTAAATAAGCGCCCACCTTGCGTCCCTTTTGAAACACTCCGGCGTTCATATATATAGGGTGATCCATTTCGAGATACTTTTTTCAATAGCCTTTTTTTGACAGATAAAGTGTGAGTCGTGTTCTGCTGTCATGTTATTTTTGTTTAGTATTGTTTGGCATTTCATATTGGCAAGACTTACGCCTAAACAACGTTTACAAATCGTTCAACTTTATTACAAAAATTCACGATCTGTGAGGAATGTGATTCGTGCACTTCGTTCAACTTATGGTCATTATAATCGGCCTACTGAGCGTACTATTCGCAACATCATCACCCATTTTGAGAGCCAGCATTCATTATTCGAAAATATTCGACCGAATAAACAACGTCCAGCACGCTGTAAAGAAAATACAGCACGCTGTAAAGAAAATACGAAGACCGTGGAGAGTCGATTCGGCGCTATCGTGCCATGATAACCGACTATTTGATTCATAAAATTTAAGCTCGTGATCTCGGCGACATTTGATTTCAAGAAGACGGTGCCACTTCCCACACATCGCATTAATCAATGGATGAGAGAACACTTCGGTGAGCACATAATTTCACGTTTTGGGCCGGTCGAAAAAGTCTAGCGGTGTAATATCACACGATCTTGGTGGCCAAGATCGTGTGATATCACACAGTTAGACTTTTTCCTGTGGCGACTTTTTCCTGCGTGTCATTCGCCAGTTACCAGTCGAAATGCTCGAACGAGTCATCGAAAATAGGACTCAACGGATTGACCATTTGCAACGTAGCAACGGCCAACATTTGATAGACATAATCTTCAAAAAATAAATGCCAAAGAATGTTCTTTCAAATGATAAAATACATTCCCCATTAAATTTGAATTTTCTGTGTTTTTATTTTTTTCTTTAAAAAAGTAGGGAACCTCGAAATGGATCACCCTATAGATGGCGAAGATTTCCACCTATTATATGGACGGATACTAGGCCATGAAAATTGGATCCAAAGAAGCCTATATCCATATTCCCGCTAACATTCACCAAGCTATCACTAAAACTTAACTATGACCCCAGTTCGATGTAGTGGTCCTTATGTTCTCCTCATTAAGGGAAGACTTGGTCCATTTTGAACTTCTCTTATTAGGAAATTAGCCTATGATTCAAGAAAACTACAATTCAAATTTCAGATCTTTACTGAAAGGAATTTTGGTAGGTCGTTAATTGAAAGACTTTTCAAAAAATTCAAAAAATTCAAAAAAAAATTCCAAAAAGTAAATTATTCCATACTCCAGGGAACACATAATTCATATTTCTTATTAAGGAGTTTGGGCGGATCGTTAATGGGTAGACTTTTCAGATTTTAAACTTCCAGTTTTAACACCACCCTGGTAAAAGTTCTAAAAAAACACCTTATTAAGAAATAAACATATGCTTTACGAAAACAATAATTCCGATTTTAGATAAACTCACCAAAATAAGTCTGTAATGGCAACTGAAAATTTTGCTGTTATTACGAGAATTTTTGCTAATTAAAGCCCAGCGGTATTTTTTGCTAATCTTAGCAACACATGTCTGCTGACGTGTAGTTCAATTAAATTAGTAGAATAATTAGTAGACGCTACTAAATTTTAGTATACTTTTTGTAAAGTGGAATTTAAAATCGGTTTGCTAAAATCAGCAAAAAAAAATTAATAAATATTATTAATATTAGTACAAAATGTTAAATTAATTTTTTTTATCGAGCATCAAAATTTTTTTACTTTTTTATTTTTTTTATAATATTTCATACAAAATTAAAAAAAAAAAAACAAAGGCTTAAAAATCTTAAAAACTGTTAAAACATAAACTAATTAATCATTTTGTTTTAATTTGGAAATTTCTGTTTTAAAAAATATTTTAATCATTTGTTTTTTACTTTTAAGCTCACAAATTTTAATTGTTTTTAGGGCTGATTTTTAGAACTAAAAAAACTTTTTAGCGCTATTTTAAGTGGATTTTCTATTTTCAGACATGAGTAGTTAAGGCACATTAAGTTTGTAGGTGAAAGTTTAATTTAGAAATAACATTTCCTTCAATATTCACTTGTTTAAAATTAGTATTTTTTTTTTTTGCTAATTTTAGCAAATTGGTTTTCAAAAATTTGTAAAATGATTTCAGAAATTAGCAACAAAAATTTGTAAATATTCTGTAAAAACTCTGTAATTTGTAAAATGTAAATAGCAAAAAGATTGGCTAAAAAATATTTCTTTTTACTAAAAATCAGTACAAGAATAGTAAAGTGGAATTGAAAACCGTTTGCAAATTTTTCTACTAACTTTTTTTTCTGAGTGTATCTAGTCAAAGGGATTGTGGTAGGTTGTTAATAAAGAGAAATGAGTAGATATATTCAGGATACCGGCTTAATGTCAGATAAGCAATCTGGTCTTCGTCCTAATCATAGCTGCGTGACAGTCCTGGTTAATGTCTGTGAAAACATTAGGCGTGAACTGGATGATAGCAAAATAAACTTTCTTGTACTTCTTGATCACTCAAAAGCTTTTGATACGGTCAACCACCATACCCTTTGTATGAAACTTAGACGCTTTTTTAATTTTTCAACTACTTCCACTCAGCTTTTGTCCTCATACCTCATGAATCGTACGCAATCCGTATATGTAAATAATAAGTCATCCCAATCTTTGAATCTCGAGAGAGGTGTACCCCAAGGTTCGATTTTGGGTCCGCTGCTATTTTCCATATATATTAATGACTTACCTGAATATCTTTCGTATTGTAAGATACACATGTACGCAGATGATGTACAACTCTACTTGAGCAGTCCTGTTCAATCTATAAAAGAGAATATTGATAAAATCAACGCTGATCTTAATAGTTTATACCGGTGGGCAACAGCTAATGGGCTCTGTATTAATCCACGAAAATCCAAATGCTTGGTAATTCGTAAAAAAACTTTAAATCCAGTTTTCGAACATGATATCGCCATTAACAACGAGAAAATTAACATTGTCCCAACAGCTTAAAATCTTGGTCTAATACTAAATAGTAGTCTAACATGGACAAACCATATTAACACAATAGTGGGTCAGGCATTCATGAAACTAAGACAACTTTGGGCAGCCAAATCTTTTACACCTTTAAAAATTAGATTGCTGCTGGCCAAATCATACCTGATTCCGGGGTTATTGTATGGTTGTGAACTTTATGCCAATAGCGACTCCGCAAGCCAATCTAAGCTTATCGTGGCGTATAATAGCATTGTTCGTTATGTTTTTGGATTAAGGCGACGTGATGGAACTTCGGATTTCTCAAAGAAAATTTTTGGAGTTTCATTTATAAATCTTATGAAGATAAGAGTACTTCTCTTTTTACATAAAATCATTTACACGCAAAAACCTTTATACCTCTATGAAAAACTTCGTTTTGCTCAGTCTAATAGGGGCAAAAAGATTATTTTACCAAGACATCATTGTCTAGTATCTGAGTGGCAATTCTATATAAATGCAATTCGTCTCTGGAATATGCTTCCACAAAACCAACAACTTAACAGCAACGTTACTCATTTTAAAAAATTTGTTTTTCTAAATTATTCTTGATATTTTCTTACTTTTCCTGTTTGGCTTTAAATATTTTATTATTATTATTATTATTATTTTTATTTTTATTTTTAATCTTGTGTAATTTAAATTTAAGCTTTAAAAATATTTTACCTAATTGCAACCTATTCCTAAATATGTTTTACCAATTGTCATTATTATTTTTGCTTGGTAATTCCTGTACTGTAATTATGAGATTAAATCTTGTTGTGCAGGGTATGACATTAATAAATAAATAAATACTAAATACTAAATTTTCTCCTGTTAAACCCTTCTTTTTAGCATCATTTTTGCAGGCAATAATTCCAATATTGATAATATTTAGTAAAGTGTTTTTTTTTTAAGATTTTTAAAATTATTTTTCTCTCAGAATACTAGTAATAAACCAGCAAGATGGGCCAAAACATAAAACAGGTTCTTTAAATTTTCCAGATAAGGAGAAAACAGTTTATTATTTTTTTAAATCTATGGATTTTTATCAAAAAAAAAATCCAAGTAATTTGTTAAATTAAAATAAATAATATTGTTCTTACCTGTTCCTTAAAATCCATACTCAAACTGGTTTACCACTTTATTTAGTTAAAAATGTTTGTTGTATCATATGCTACCGAGAAGGAATGAATGAATGAATGTTATACAGTTTGTTATTCGTGCTACCGTAGTGCCGCAAAGTGTAACAAAGTTTTACAAATACTTCCGCTTCAAGTGTCTTTGGCTTCATCTGCTGCTGTAGCTGTAGCTGCAGCTGCTTGGTGTATGTACGAGTATACACATGAAGACGAATGTAGTTTCTAGTTTGATAGAAATAAAACTATATGTGTGTATATGTAGCTGCTTGTGGAAATGAACAAACCTTGCAGTTTTGTTTTTTCTTTTCTTCCACTTTCATAACGAAGTTTTCTTCTTTTTTTTTTTAATGCATTTGTAAAAATTGTAAATGTATGAGCAGTAATTGTAAGTATCTGCTATAAATAAATGTATGTGTATGTGTAGTCGAAGAAGACTGTATACAACTGTATAGAATGTTTATCAATTAGTTTGTTATTTTGTATTACTTTATGATGATATATCGTATTATATCTTATATATTTATTTTTTTTTTTGTATTTCTCTATGGATAAAAAAATTTATTTTTAATGGAATTTAGATGAGTATAAATTTTCTTACATATATGTATATATATTTATTACAGAATTTATATGAAATTAAATATATGTTTTATTATAAACCATAATGTTATTAAAAAATAGATATAAGAAGATATGAAATATATTTAAATATACTTTAAGGATTTATTATAAATCGTAATTAAGCAATGGCTAAATATCTATTACTTTTTAAACAATTGAGATGTTTTAGAAAGATTTTTTTAATGGACAAATACAGGTTGGTTGAAAAGTTCCTGCGCTCGAAATGAAAGAATACTGTTTTTGTTACGAAATAAATTTTTTTATTCAATATAATCTCCTAAAAGCTCAATACACTTGTTCCAATGATCTTCCAATAATTTTATCCCATCCTTATAATGGTTTTTCGGAAGCTCTGCAAAATAACCGTCTACGGCTGCTATGGCCTCTTCATTCGACGAAAAATGCTTTCCACGAAGGAATTGTTTGAGATTTCTGAAGAGATAGTAGTCACTTGTAGCCAAATCTGGTGAATACGGTGGATGTTCAAGCAATTCGTACTTTAATTCTTTGAATTTAGCCATCGTCAAAACACTTTTGTTAGCAGGTGCATTGTCTTGATGAAAAATGATTTTTTCTTCTTTAAACCAGATCTTTTCTCACGAATTTTTTCATCCAGCTAATCCAAAAGGCTGCAATAATATTCAGAGTTGATTGTTTTACCTTTCTGAAGATAATCAATCAACAAAATTCATTTTGCATCCCAAAAAACTGATGCCATAACCTTCTTTGCTAATCGTTGTGACTTCACCTGCTTTGGAGCTGAACAACCAGCTTCAGTCCACTGTAAACGTTCTTGTTTCAATTTAGGATCATGGTGGTAAATCCAAGTCTCATCCGTAGTTATAAAACGACGCATGAAGTCGGTTTTATTCGGCTTAAAACGCTCCAAATTACCCTGAGAAATTTGTTTTCGATCCAGTTTTTGTTGAATTGTTAATGTGTGCGGCACTAACTTTCCAAACAGTTTTTTCATACGTAATTCTTCATGTAAAATATGGAGTACTCGTTCGTCTGAGATGCCTATGGCATAAGCAATTTCACGCTTAGTCAAACTTGGATCTTCACTAACCATATTATGTACCTGCTCAATGATTTCTGCTGTGGTTGCAGTTTTTGGTCGTCCTTCGCGTGGATCGCCTTTAAGGCTGGTACGACCACGTTTAAATTCACCAGCCCAAAATTCAACGGTGCGTTTTGAAGGTGAGGACTCCTTATACACTTTTAACAATTGTTCATAAATTTCCTTTGCTTTTAAACCCTTGAAAACAAAGAATCTAATGACTGCACGATATTCAATTTTTTCCATATTAAAAAAAATCAATGACATGTCAACTTCAAATGGCTTGTAAACAAAGAAAGAATTGACAGAATGACTTGCCACTTTGCATGTGTTCTCAGGACAGTTATACCAACTTGAGAAAAAAAAAGTTTGGAGCTAGCAGTGCCATCTATTGGGGAACGCAGGAACTTTTCAACCAACCTGTAATTCCTGGAAATTTTCCACGGTTTTAATTTCATGAATCGATTAGTTATTGAGGAGTTTTGAATTTTTTATTTATTTATTTTTTAATCTTCTATATAATTTTTTTTTTTTTTTAAATCATATATTGATTAAAAACCATATTAAAAATATTCAGTATAATTTCTTTAACAGGTTTTCCAACAATTTCCTTTAATACCTCTTTCAAATTTTTTCTATATAATATATATATTACACATAAAATATGGCCCTAAGTTCATTAAAATAAGTGGTAAGTTTAGTTATTAAATGAGTTAAATAGTTTAATTTTCTTTAACATAAAAACAAGTAAAAAGTATTATAAAAAAAATCCACCCCCAAACACGTAATAATTTTCTTTCTTGTAGGAATAATACTAAAATATTAAGTTACTAACTTACCGCGCCTCATTAAAATTAATTATTTGTACTCCTGCCACATCTGCTCAATTCCAACTCAATTTAACTTCGACCAACAACCATTCAAGTAACCAGCCAAACAGCCCAGTAACCAGCAACCACATGGCATTAAACTTGGTGGACCAATTAAGGCTTGCTTACTACCAACCATGGCCAAGTTACCAAAGAAACTCTATATAATGAAGAAGTTAAAGCAAAAAAAAAAAAAAAATTGTATATAGAAAAGTAAAACTTTTCTATTATTGTATGTAATACACACAATAAATGAAAGTAAGAACATCAAACAAAAAAAAATATGTATCGAAAAGAAATCACTGACAATGAGTACTTTTTGTTTTAGAAAGTTTTTTTTTTACATAAAGATTTAATAAAGTAAGCAATAAGAGTAACAATTTGTTTTTCATTAGTATGCATTACTTTTTATTGTAATTTTAACCTTAATATAGTCGTACTTAAACGTTTACGAGTTAAAGCTTAATTGGAGAAAAAAATTTTAAATTTTATCATGATTTTTATTTGCAGTATTATTTTGAAAAAATATAAGACGTATGAGTAATATTAATTTTTTACTGTAGGAAATTGTAGGAAACGTTTTTACTCGTAGTTAAAGGCATAATTATTTTGGGGATTTTTATAACAATCTAAAAAAAATTAAATTATTGTTATGGGCGAGTTCACTATTAAAGTACCTTTTTCCAATTTTCACCAGGAAGGTAAAACTGGAGGTTCAATAGGGGAAAAGGCTTCCCTTTAACGGCGTGCCCAACTCGCTTTGACAAGAAACCTGAATTTAAAGACTGAGTGCAACTAACGAAATGAAAGGGAACAGCTAACGAGTGGAATTCAAACACAAGATAAGGGAACAAAAAATGACAGGGGTAACATTTGGAATTGAAACATTACACAAGTTGAGAGAAAAATGCAATGGAATTGGGAACGATTAAAATTTAAACACTTGATAATGAGAATGGAATGGAGGAGTGGAATCGGATAAGCAAACAAGCGGAAGAAAATGGAAATGAAATGGGAACTAATGGAATTGAACCTGCAATTTAAAGAGCGAGGGGAATTAAAACACTAAAATTGAGAAACAAGGCGGTATAGAATGGTTTACAAATGCAATTGAAATACTAAGCGAGGTTAACGAAAAAAATGAAATAGAAACGATTAGAATTGAAACACTAGATATGGGGAACAAAATGAAAAGCAACGGGCAATAAGTGTAATTGAAACGCTAAGCAATTGGAATGGAATTGGGAAGAAGTGGAATTGAAAATCTAGGGAAGGGATCCAATTGGAATGGAACAGGGAGTGGAAAAGAAACAATAGACCGGAGGAACGAAATGGAATGAAACGGGGAATCGAAGCAATTGAAAAACTTATTCCAACACATGAGATGTCATAGAAGACTATTAAAATTAAAATATTGGGAAGGAGTGGAAATGAAGAGCTAGAAAAGGGGATCGAATTGGAACGGAACGGGGAGTGGAAACGAAACACTAGACCGGGGAAACAAAATGGAATGGAACGGGTAACCAGAGGATTTGAAAAACTAAATAAACCGAATAGGATGTAATGGAAAACTAGTAGAATTAAAATTCCAAACAAACGGAACGAAATGGAATGAAACGAGCAACAAGTGGAATTGGAACAATAAACAAAGGAAGCAAATTACAATGGAGCGAGATTGGCTTTTATTAATATTTATCGATTTACATATACATATAAATTTCCAACAAAAAAAAAGTACAGTTTTGCGATAAATTCATTTGAATTTCAGCCGGTTTGGGCATTACGTGTTAAAAATACTTAATTAAAATCTCATGCTTCATATTCAATACAGTTCTGTTACGTGACAAACAATAAAAAACTGTTAATTATTAAAATTAATTTCATACACGACAATAAACCTTGAAGTTTTTTTCTATAATGTTTATAACACACACAAAATAAAAAAAAAACCTTTTAACAAAATTATCTGAATTACTGACTATGGTCGGTTACTCTTAGCCAATTAATATTTTATAACAAAAACCACAAAAATATGTTGACCATATGTCCTTAACCTGCATACCATAACCAAAGTTATTTTATCTGTTCTATGTAAATACACATTTAAAGCTGCGGTACTGCTCATTTTTGTTTTGTAGCCAAGTAAACAAAGTAATGGTTACTTTGGAACAGATACAATATACATAGGCAAACATATGAGGTTTTCCATACCCACTGATCAGCTGCAGGAAGAATAATGTCGGGTTAGAGTCGGCCTTACAGGAATTATTGTCCTTATATGTTTATTTGTTATCCTATATAATGTAAATAAAACAAGACACTGCTTTTTTAATTTGCCATAAAGTGGGAAAGTAGGATTTCTTAAATATTGACAAATTTATAATTTTTTTTGTTAATGTATTATTTCTTACAACTTAATGGAAAAAATGAAAATTTTAATATCCAGCATAAAATATTTATAAAATATAGAACAATTTTTATATTTTATTTTATCATTATTATTTTTTTAAACCGATATAGAAAAATTATTCGTGGAATGTTGTACAACGCTAGTAATATTCAGTAAAAATTATCAGTTTAGTTTTATATATTTTAGGGCCACCTAAGCGTATACTTTTTACATACAATAATATAATAACACGTATACGTACAGATGTACTAACTGTGTTCACTGTGCAATACAGTTTCGGGCGTGGTTAATACCTATGCCAGATAAAGGTATTAGGTTTGTAAATTTTTTACTAGGTTCAGGTTCGGTTCAGGGTTCGGGTTCAACATTTAAAAAAGTACATATGTTTTAATAGGTAATTTATTTATTTTTCAAAGTAATTTTTTTTAATTTCGTTCACGCCATGAACAGCAAGAATATTTTTTTTTATATTTTTGAATACAAACTTGGTTAAATTTTTGGGTTCAGCGGGTTCGAACCTGAACCCGTTTAAGTTCGGGTTCGAGTTTGGTTTCAGTCCCTACATTTAGGCCATTAAAGTTTTTTTTTTTTGCCAATACTGTATAAAATGGAACTCTAGACACAGTGTGAAATTTCACCTGTACTTAATTCGCCTTTGAATATTGATAATGAAATTTTAAGTGAAATTTTTTGTCATAAATTTTAACCTTATGCTGCCAATTTCAAGGTTTTTTTCTGACCTCTAGCCAGGAAATGCCCAAAAGGTCCCCAAAAATAAGAGTTTTTAATTTTAAAATGTTTTGCGAATGTGTTTTGCCATGAAGTTCACTAGGGGTTGTCAATGATGAAAATTTTTAATTTGAAAATAATAAAATTGCTATCATTTTAAAATAATATATTTGTTATAATTCACTTCCACTGCTGTAAAATAATAACAAATATATTTCTTAAAGTAGAATTTCTGGAGAAATTTTTCTTTGAATATTTTAATTCTTTATCTCCAATTTTTAAGGGACATTTTCAAAATATTAGTGCAAGATAAAGGGGTTAAAATATATAGCAAAAAATTCATTCACTGCTAAGACACTTTTTGTATCTGCGCCAGGAACGTATTATAAATGGGAAACCTTCTCTCTTTTAACAGACTGCTATGCCTAGATTTCTGAAATTAAAATTAAATCAATAATAAGATAGTTTTTGGAATTTTCGCCAGGAACTTGGAAAAGTGTTGTCCTTAGCTGTGCTAATATTAGTTTATTGTACAAATCTGAAATATAAAGGAATGAAATTGCAACACTAGAGTCAAGTAACTAAATGGAACTAGGAACGGGTGAAATCGAAACACTAGACAAGAAGGTCGAAATGGGAACGCAATAGAATGGAACAAGAATCGAGTGGAATTGAAACACCAGGCAATGTAAAAGAAATGTAACGGGGAATAAAACGGAATGGAACAAGGAACAAGTG
Organism: Eustalomyia histrio; assembly: GCA_949748255.1. Lineage (NCBI taxonomy): Eukaryota > Metazoa > Arthropoda > Insecta > Diptera > Anthomyiidae > Eustalomyia > Eustalomyia histrio. Next base: position 142,296,438 of record OX456526.1, on the reverse strand, counting down.
AGATTGAAACACCTAATTAGACGGCCTAGATGGAATGGGGAACGAGAAAAATTAAAATAAAAGACAAATAGAATGAAATATAGTGGAATGAAATGGAATAGAACGAGGAACGAATGAAATTCAAATAAGATACCAATGGAATAAATCAGAAAGGAACAGAAAAGAGAACAAGTGGAATTGAAATTTGAAAAAAGAGAAATGAAGTGAAACTGGTTATGAAAGGAATGGATTAGTAACGAATGGATTGGTAGTGAAAGGAGTGGATTGGTAACTAAATATTTGACAAGGAGAACAAATTGAAATAGAACAATGGAACAAGTGAAATTGAAATACTAGATAAGGGAAACCAAATGAAGTGAAAAAGCCAACAAGTAAAACTGATACGCTAGACAGCGGGAACGACTTGTAATTGAACGCGTGAAATTTAATTAAATGGGGTGAGTCTGCATTTTAGTAATTTTTATCAATTTAAATATTTTTTTTTTTTTTTTCTATTTTAGCAATTTGTTTGTTAATTTTCTCTAATAGCATGATCAAAATAGGGGGGGTCCTTCAAACACTTTGGACATTTGCAAATTTACTGAAGATAACTTTCTGAAATTTCCAATACCCACGTGGTTTAGATGGTATTAAAAAGAGAAACGTGTCCCTGCAATCACTCAGTACAATTGGCAGGAGCTTAGAATTTAAAATTTGATTCCTCCAATACATCCATTAAAATGGGAATTTTGGAAATTAGGGCAAGTAGGGACAAAAAAGGGAAAGTCTTCCAATTAAAATGCCCAGCTCAAAAAGCCTATGCTAGAAATAAGATATTTCAAATTTATATTCCTTGTATGGGCTTATTAACTAAAGACACACTTTAAAAAATTTCCTATGACAGAGTTGTAAAAAATGAGATTAGAAAAAATAAAAGTGGGCCTTTAATCATGTGGGTAAACCCTTCAAGCTAGAAAACTGATATGTGAAATTGAAACATCCAATACAAAAAGATTAAATACATTTATTTTGAGCAAAATATCCTTAAAGAAAGGAAAACAAATTTCTTCTTCTTGTATTACATTAATATTTAAAACTACCGTAAACGAATTAAAGGATTTTAAGCTATAATACATCAATCTATTTGATATGGAGTATAGCATTTTAAGGTATTCAAAATTATTTTATTTAAATTTAAAGAATAAATTTTTAACCCTTAATTTTATCAACCTTTAACTACCTGCAAATAATAGTTTTCTCAATCCTTTACTTATTGTATAAGCTTCCAAAAAGCATTCGCTTTTGTTTTGAAGAACCCAAAGGGCCACTCTACTAATAATTTATTATCTCTTGGGGAATACGCCAAAACATTTTTCCAAAATTTATTTATTTATATCATATAGAGTAATAAATATTATATTTTTAGTCTGGTTCGAGATCACAAAAATTTTTTTCATTTAGTAATCATGAAGACTACACAGAAAAAGTTATTAGGCACAAGCTAAACGAAATGCATTTCTTGGTCTGCTAAGATCTTCATCAACATTCTTCGTGCCCTTTAAAGTGCTAATTGTAAATATATCTATTTAACTCACAGACTAAACATACATTTTCAACTATAAAATAAACACTTCAACAATATTATTTCTAGCTGGACAATTAATATTAAAAGCCTCATATATAAAGACAAACATATATGTTAAAATATATTTTTATGAAAAATATCTGAAATGTTAAAGCCAAAATATTTTTGTAAGAATCTGCAATAGGATGGAATTTAATTAAAGTACCAGAACTGGAATTTTTAAAGCATCTTCTACTGACATGGATAAAAAGTAATATCGCTGGTAATAAATTCTACACATTTTCTAACATTTTTAAATTCTTATCATTGAAAAATAAATGCCCGCCTATTGTCTTTTTATATATGAATATATAAGTTTAAATGTTTGTATCTAAAAATTAAATGACATGGAAATTTTTGAAATATTTTATAACATTTAGTTGTTTTCAAAACAAAAAAAAACTTTTTTTTAAGTTGTGACAGCTTTAAAATAAATAAACAAAAACTTTATACTAAAATTTAGTAAATATTACAATACATCAACTCTTAATTTTAATATTTATACATATTTAAATAAGTTTTATAGTTTTTATTTGACTCTTCATGGTCACTTTATAATTTTATATGGAAATTTAGCCAAATTTTAAACTGCCAATAAAACAAAAACTATATTAATGTTTTCAAGTTGTTTTTATTTTATGTTTTAGTAATTTTTATCAATTTTTTATTATAATTGTATATTTTATGATTCTTTTTTTTTGTTTTTTTTTTTTTGTTTTCTATTTGCATATTAATATTTGCAATTGAAATGAAGTTATCAGGACAAATTGACAGTTTAACTGAAATCTGACATTCAAAAAAAAAATGTACAAACATTTAAATTGCATTAAAAATATAACAACAACAATAAACTGATTGAATTGACAAAATGGTTTAGCTAAAATAGTCAAAGAGATTAAAAATTTAATAAAACACCATAAACAACTAACCTTGAACTAAATATTTTAAAATAAATCTACATAATAAATATTAGAAAATGGAAAAAATGTGTTCATATATTAACTATTTGAAACTTTTAAATTTATATAAGAAAAAAAAATGCATTTCAAATTAAATGACAAATGAGTAATATTAACAATTTAAATAAAACATTAAGCTTTTGTAACTGTTGGCAATATAAATTCAATTAAATAAATTTAAAAAATATGTGAGACAAATGGAAAATTGGAATTTTTAGATATGTAAGTTTCAAAGCAAAAAAATTGTGACAATAAAATAAAAATTAATTTGCTTATGCATACAGATTTTTAATTTAATATTTTTATGCTCTAAATAACTTTAATTAAAATTAAAAAAAAAAATCATTGTCTACTTTTGAAAAGTAAGATTTTGCAAAAACTATTGCCTACTTTAGGGAGTTAACATATATTTTTTTATTTGCAGATTAACATTCTTAAAAATTTATAGCCTACTTTCAAAACTTCACAATTTACAAGAAAATATTGCCTACTTTAAGGAAATATCAAATATTCAATAATTTTTTTTTCTTTCTTGAAAACTAAAAACTGACCCTTATTATTAAGCCAACAAAAAAAATGCCTAACATTTGGATTAAATATTGGTATATGTAATGAAATAAGATATTGATGACTTTATCTTTGTTTTCTTAGCAGTTTTTTTTTATGTGTAAGAACCTTGTGTGTATATCCTTTTTTTTTTTCTAACAATCAAAGGTTTGTAGTTTAACATCAATTTCTGGTAGATATCAACAAGGCAAACTCATTTATGTTGTAGTTTTTTATACTTCTATCTTTTATTAATGCAACATAATAAAAATTGTTTACAAAGCGATTTATCTCAAATCAAACAGTAAAAAACAAGACACACACAAAAATTGATAACATAAAAAATACAGAAAATTTATGACTACAACAAGTCAACAAAAATATAAAAATAAAAAGCATATCACAAAAATAGTATTAAAGATAAGTTTAGAGAAAATTCAATTGGTCAAGAACGACCATAAAATCCCATATAGGGGGATATGTTTAAGGTTGGAGGTATTTCAAGGCAAATTGACTGGATCTCTAGCTGATCTTATATGAGTTCATGTATCAAATTTCATAAAATTTTCCTGATACGTAGTTTTAAATATCGAAATATTTTTATACGATAATTGAGTTTGAATTTGTTCTAAAATTTTACTTCTTTGAATAAATTTAAATTTAATTTCAAAGATCATTTATACACTTTGACCCACTGCTTAGTGGTCTTGGGTAGAATGCTATGGGGAGATTTTTTCCCTTTTTAGTCCTGCCATAAGCCTGAAAGTATTCCAAGGCAAATCGACAGGATCTCTAGCTGATCTTATATGAGTTTATGTATCAAATTTCGTCAAATTTTCTTGATACGTAGTTTTAAATATCGAAATATTTTTTTACTATAATTGAGTTTGAATTTTTTCTAAGATTTTTCTTCTTTTAATAAATTGGTAAACATTTTTTTAGTGGATGTTTTAATTTCAAATGTTATGGGGGAGATTTGTTCCCTTCTTAATCCTCCCGTAAAAGAGTCCAACAATTTTGGTTTATTTACTCCACCTGTTTAGGGCCCTACATGCCAAATTAAAAATTCCTATCCCCAGCGGTTTGGGCTCTATGATTTAGTGGGTTAAATTATAGATTATAAGGGTTGTGTATCATAATAAAGTACACTACCACTCGGAGACACATAGGATCCATTTTAATAGATTTAGTGGGTTATTTTCCACATTTTTAACCTCCATTTTTACCACGTTCTTATGGAAATTTTAAAAAGTATCTCTTTAGAAAATTATGCGATACATCAAGGACCTTCTGTGTTTGGTACGGTCTTGGTCAGGTCTTAAATAAGAAAACTTTTCCCTTCTAAAATAGTTAAATTTAAATTTAATTTAAAATTAAAATTTAAAAAAAAAATTCCACCTTAGTAGGATATGCTGAAGGGAAAGCGAAAACTGTGCGGCAAATTTCAAGTTGGCAGCTGAAGCAGTTGGGGCTGTGTTACTAAGGAGGCACCTTTTCGATTTTAAACCTATTTTTAGCATGTTCCTAAAGAACTTTGTTATTGATTTAGCCCTCTGAGGGAAAAAAGGAGTCAATTGGGAATCGGGACCTGTTCCAAAATAGGTGAAAACAGGACCGGTTCCGAAAATATATATCACGAGATAGGTGAAGAGAAAACCGATTCCTAAAGTACGTATAATGTGAACGGTTTTAAAGTCTGTATCACGGTGGTGGATCCGAAAATACCAGTCATGTGGTAGGTGACAACATGATCGGTTTCTAAAGTACCTATTACGTGATGGATATAAAAAGTCTCTATCACGTATTGGGTCTGAAAGTACTAGTCCCATGTTAGGTGAAAGCAGTACCGGTTCTCAAAAAACTTACCACATGCTCGGCTTAAAAGCCTCTACCAAGTGATGAATTTGAAAGTACGAGTTGTGTGATATGTTTTTTGGTGTTAGTTGTGAGATATGTTCTTTTAGACCAGTCCTGTGACAAGTCACTGAGTGCATATAAAGAAAACCGGTTCCGTGACTGTCCAATGAACCGATCACGTGGCGTGTCTTGAGATTAGTCCTTTTCCTGCAGGACCTTTACTCCAGAGAGCCCATATCTCAAAACCAAAGAATAAAATATAATTTCTTTGGCTAGGCTGCTAAGAGGAAAATTTTCTCCTTACGAACCCCTACTTTAAGCACGTTTCTAAAGAAAAATCTACAAAAATACTTTATCAGGGAATTAACCCATACTCCAGGAAAAACATATTTTAATTTTCAACTTTCAAATGTGTTTAAACAGACCTACAAGGGCCCCCTCCCTGTGATAATTAAGCAAAATCCTGTACTTATCGATGTACCAGAGACAAAAGAGTTCGGGCAGACCGCTATGGAGTATAATTTACTCCATTTTGCGCTTGCCTACCAAATTTTACAATAATCCTGTCTTATTGGTTATCTACGGTGCTAGAGCCACCTACGTGACAATTTTTAAGATCCTGGCGTCAGCGGTTTAAACCTTACTCCAGGCAAAACATATTTTAAACTTCAGCTTTCTAAATGTATTTCGACAGGCCTTCAAGCGGCCCCTTCCAATTTAGCAAAATCCCGTAGCTATCGATGTTTGCACCAGAGGCAAAAGAGTTCGGGCAGAATGCTATGGGGGAGAATTTACCCCATTCTGACCTATCAAATGTTACCATAATCCTGTCTCAGGAGTTATCTACAAGAGGTACCTATGTGCCAAATTTTAAGATCCTGGCATCAGCGGCTTGGGCTAGGTGACTAAGGGGAAACTATTTCCCTTTTCTAATTATATGTTTAACACATATTTGTTTAAAATTTCAAGGAAAAACATTTTTTGAACTTTAAATTTTCAGATAATTAGGATTGGTCAGGCCACTACGTTGAACACTTCCCCCCCCCCCCTTTAAACCACAAATTCTTACTACGTTCCTGGCAAAAATTTCAAAAGAACCGTTATGAATGAATTATCCCAAACTCCAGGGAACAAATATTTGAAAATTCAACTCAGGAATAATTGGAATTTTAAATACAATTATATTGTTTATTACACTTAGTTTATTTTAAAAATATTTAAATTAAATGATTATTTAAAATTTGTAAACATTAAAAAAAAAAATGTAGTCGTACAACTAATAATAAGTTTAATAATATTTTACTCCCAACTTCAGAGTTTGTGTTGTAGGGTGTTGATAAAAACAAAAAAAAAAAAAACATTGAGAAACAAACTAGCAAACACAAACAAAAGAATTATTAAGTAACCAAAGAAAAAAGACAATAAAAAAAACAATAAAACTTAAGAAAATTTTAAAGCTTCCGTACAAGAGGAACAAATGAAAAAAAAAATACAATAAGACAAATATAGACTCATACAAAATAAACGTAAACACCCACACACACATATATATATATATATACTGCAATACATTCATACAAAAACACAAACATATTACAGCTCTACATTGGTATGGAGAATAAGTAATTTCGTAAAAAATAAACTTAAGTGTGGACGCCCATTGTAATTCCCATATATTTTTTCAATTAATTTTAATGACTTCCCTTCGAAGATGGAACATAACAATTTTTTCTTATAAGTTAACTGATTTCTGGGATATTGTGTTTCTAGTTTCTGGTAGTTCCTGAACTCTCAGGTAACACAAAAAATGTTTTGCTCAAATAATATTCCCCAAAAATTTAAGAAATAAAAAATGCCGGATAGAATTTTTTCTAAGATCGTTATAAATATAACGTTAATTTATTTATAAAAATAAATTAACTCGGGGTCTTAAAAAAATCACAGCGTACCTTAGTTGCGGGTGGGTTTTTTAATTTCTAGCCAAAGCCGCTTGGACAGGTCATGAAAGAGGCGACTTTTTCTTTTTTAACTCCCATTTATATATAACATTCTTGCCTCAGAAAACACACTTCCTTTAATATTCAGATTTCTAGACAAGAAGCTGTGTACAGACTCCAAAGAGAGAGAGAGATGTTTTCTCTGTAAAAATCCCGTCTTAACGGTGGTTTACGCTGGAGGCGAAACCTTCATTACAAACTTTATCAATAACAGTAGGTAACGTTACGTATGAGTGATAAATTATTATGAAAAAATCAATCATACGCCCCCTGGTCCTGGTGTCCCAAGAAGAACGCAATTTTTAAATCTGACAACATTCGAAGTGTCATTGTTTGACATTTGAACAATTGTTATTGTTTGCTAGTAGAAGGTACGAGGTTAGTAAAAATGGAGCGCTACACGAATGAACAACGCATTCTCATTGTGAAATTGTTTTACCAAAATGGTGAAAGTTTTGCGACTACAGTTCGCAAATTGCGATCAATTTGGGGTCACAATAATGCTCCAAAAGAGTCAACTGTAAAGAGATTAATGGATAAATTTGCCGAAACTGGGTCTGTTAGTGATGTAAAGACAACAACGCGCCATCGACCAGGTCGATCGACCGAAAATATCGCAGCCGTACGTGATGATGTCGCTTAAACTCCATCCACCTCAATTCGACACCGAGCTCAGCAAATTGGTGTCTCCAAATCGACTTTGCAGCGAATTTTGACGAAAGATTTGCATCTTCATGCATACAAAGTTCAATTGACTCAGGAACTGAAGCCAGCTGACCATGGACAGCGAAGGGAGTTTGTTAATTGGGTATTGGAGAGACAACATGAAAATGCTGATTTTGCCGATAAAATCACCTTCAGTGACGAGGCCCATTTTCATCTTGATGGCTTCGTCAATAGGCAGAATTGTCGCATTTGGGGTGAGGAAAATCCTCGAGTGATTCACGAGAAGCAAATGCATCCTCAATGTGTCACTGTGTGGTGTGGTTTTTGGGCTGGAGGAATCATTGGACCTTTTTTTATGAAAATGAGGCAGGTCAAGCGCAAACAGTCAATGGTGTTCGGTATCGTGAAATGATAACCAGTTTTTTCTTGCCTAGAATTGAAGAAATGAATGTGGAGGGCATGTGGTTCCAACAAGACGGCGCCACATGTCATACAGCCAGAGAAACAATTCAATTGCTGCATCAGTCATTTCCCGGTCGTGTTATTTCGCGTTTTGGAGATCAGAATTGGCCGCCTAGATCGTGCGATTTAACACCATTAGATTTTTTTCTTTAGGGTTTTTTGAAGTCGATAGTTTACGCGAATAAGCCGACGACGACTCAAGCCTTAAAAGAGGAAATTGGACGCTGCATTAATGAAATACCGCAGCATTCATGCAAAACGGTCATTGAAAATTTCATTAAAAGAACGCGTGCATGCCAGCAAAGCCGCGGCGGCCATCTGCACGATATATTGTTCCATACATAACCTCTTTCTGTCTACTTTACGATCTAATAAAGTTTCACGATTTTTTTTTAAATATTTCTGTTTTATTTAAAATTTAAAAATTAAGAAATGCAATAGTTTGAACAAATTTTAAAAATTTCCTTTGCACACAAATTTTATTTAATCAAAATTTTCAATATAAATAAAATACTCTTAAAGTTATTTTAAGATATTAGTTATTGCCTAACACAAGGAAGAACCAAAAAAAAAACATATTTATAATCCATTACGTTACAAACCTCCAGCCACCGGAAGGAAGAAACAAACAAAAAAAAACTTAACAAATCTTGATAATAAGTTAAGTTTTCTTATGAAGCTGGTTAGAAGAAAAAAAGGTACTGTTACATACGTATACGTACATATTCCTTATAAAACTGCCATAATAAAAAACAATATAAAAAAGAAAAATAACAATTCAAAACAAGCAAATGTGTCTGTATGTGTTGAACCAAAAAGCGTAGCAGCAATTGAAGCAATAGAAATAATATTAAAAAAAAAAAACAAAAATGCAAGAATACCAATAAAACTTCTACTTGTTTGCCACTGATTGTGTTCCTAAGGGCAACCCAACCAAAGATCCTTTATATTGTTGATATGGTTGTTGTTGTTTTTTAGTTGAATTTTTTTTTTTTGTTGGTGTTTAACGTGAGTTGAAAGTGAAACACTTGAAAATAATTTTTATGGGTGCTATTTTGTTTGTAAGCTCAAAAAGTATTTGGAATTTATATTCCTCTAAAGAAAATACCTTCAACTAAACATAGTTTGGCTTGTTGTACAATTTGTGTTGAAATTTTAAATTTTCCTTTACTTAAAAATCAGTTCTCTTTACGGGCATAGTGTGTGCTCAGTATACAGCAGAGCATGTCTGTGCGTGTATCAAAAAGGTCAGTAATTTTTTTTTTTGGTTTACTATGGACATTTTTATAGTATATTGATAGCTTATCAGTTTTGTACATTTTTTACTGTACATCAAGAAGGTAACCCTTACTATTTAGTGTTATCTTGACCAATGTACCTTTTCTTATATATTTATAAGTATGTATCTGTCTATTTTTTTGTTTTTATTATTGTTCTTATGATGAAGGGGGTTTAATCATATAAATCATGCTGACGGCATCAGGTGATTTAACACTTAAGATAACTACATTCCTTATGGGTTTCAACTTAGTTATTTTATTTGCTGCCACTGCTACGGCTTTTGTTTGTTATAGGCCCAGTTGTGTGGCAAACATCAACTGGAAATACAAATAAAAAGAAAATACCAACAAAAAGTTTTCCTTAAGTTGTTGAATTTTATTGTTTATTATCAGTTTGAGAATATTTTGTGATGACAAATATAATATCTTTGAAAAAATATAAGAAAAATTTGAGTCACCTAGAATTTATTAAGGATTTTAATAGATACAGTATAGAGAAACATAAAAATTATAAAAATCATGCTATGAATTTGTTAGTTTATAATAAAATGATAACACGTATTTTATTAGATTTGGGATTTTTTTTTTGTTGACATTAGCAAATTATTTTGGGAGGTAACTATAAAATAAAAATATAAGCCTAAAGGTATGCTGTCAATTAAATTAAGATTCTAAATTTAAAATGATAGCATATTTTGAGGTTGATAAAAATATCAAAAGCTTATATGCAATATCCTCTATGAACCATAATGCATTTTTTTTAGCCGAGGCAAAAAACTGATTTATGCCAAAATTCTTAAAGTAGCTTATACAATATTTATTAAATATGAATCCTGAAATCTATTTATAAAAATAATATAATATTTTAGTTATATATTTTTTAAATTATATCAGGCTCGAGATCATAAATTAAATGTTACTAAAGAATAGTAAAATAAATAATAAAAAAATATAAATGGCAAAAATTGTGAGAACCAGCGCTAGAGGGAGTGCACACTTTCGACCCGAGCGACCAGGTCATCGTCAGCCTCCTTATGAGCCGGCCAACCCACAAACAACTCATGATTTTGAACGGGCTAATATATCACACACTCGAGGGAAAACGACTATGCCATATAATTAAAAATAAAAAGAGATCGAATGATACATACAAAATTTACATATAATATTTTACTTTATTGGAAAAAAAATGGTTGATAGAGGGTATTGCGATTGATTTTTTTTTTTGCTGATAGAAGGTATTGCACAGTAGGAAAAAATATATAATTTGCAGTTTTATCTAAGTTCCAACATTTTCTTTAATGTTTTTTAACATACAATACTAAAATAAGAATACAAACATTGTAAAGAATTCTGAGAATTTTTATGCTGTTCTTCAAAATTTTAATAACAGCAAGTTAAAGTTAACATACCGAGAAAAAAATTTATTGTAGATCAGTTAAGTACATTTACGAACAAAAAGGTTAAGAATGGATTTAAATTAATTGAAATTAATTTTTTTTTAAACAACAGATATTCAAATGTTTAATTTTAAATGGCAGCTATTTAACAGAATAGTTTGCAATTTAAAAAAAGTTATTGAAAATAATTTTTTTATACAAAGAACAAATTCTTATAACATTTTCCAAGACCTAAACAAATCTAAGAAAAATGTTCATTAAATTGCACAAAAACAATGTTTGGCCCACCGTTCCGGGTGCAAAAAAAAACTAATATTATACCAAGGACCATTTAAAATAATAGGAATGCTAATACCCAAAATCGCCATTTATTCCATATTAAAAATGTGATTTAAAATTATTAATTTTTTTAATATTTTTCCGCAATGAAGTTTTTATTATGCAAATTTTAATATCAATTTGACTTACAAAATGTTTTAAAATACCCTTTAATATTTGTTTTTCCTTTTTTATAATCTTTAAGAATTCCAAAAACGATTTTTACAGGACACATTAGTAAACTAACATTTAAATGACCTTATGACCTTGATATACAATAAAAAGTTTATTATATATCAAGGTGTATTTGTCTAATCATTTCAAGAAAACAAATTAGTTTAAAACTGTATAGTTCTAATACATTTTAAACAAGTCCCCAAGGTTTATGTGGTTGATAGAGGGTATTGCATTCTAAAATAAATCTTATAATCGATAGAGAAATAACAAATATTTATAACAAAAAAAAGTATTAAAATTGATTTTTTCTTCTCTTTTCAGAGAGGTTACTGTCACCAGTAAACTGTTTACCATTAAAAAGCGATTTTAAAGAAATCGGTTTATACAGTATATTGAATATAACAAATCGATATAACCTATCTTAAGCTATTTTAAAATTTAATAATTTCTCTAGTTCTAATTTTCTTTATAATAACATTTGTTCTATTGTTTATATACATTTCACTTTAAATGACTTTTTTCAGATCAAATTTTGACACTGCTCATAAAAACTAAAATGACATTCTATACTCTTTTACAGCTAACTGAAAACATTCATTGTTCATTGTCTGTCTTCAATGCTTATACTATGGCTAATGAAGTTGCTGTTTTGCTCGTTAAATCTTGATATTTAACTTTTAAAATAATGACACTTTGACACACCATGTTCCAAATAGCAACCATGGCATCTGGATTGGCTGCAATTTATCTCTTTTGGTAAAAGTGAAAGAAATAGAATACAAGCTTCTGCTTCGTCAATTTTTTTTTTATAATTTTCTGTGTTTATTTTTAAAATGCAGCATAAAATTTCAACAATGAATGCATATTAAAAATTGTAGTACTAGTTAAATAAGCAGCAGCAGCAGCAGCAGCTAGACAAGAAGCTTTAACAGCCAGTTCCAGGAAAATAACAAATGGCAGGCAAACGTTAATGACTGCAATTTGGTAAACTTTGTTGTGTAGTTAGTAGTAGTCGTATACAACTGATTTGTTTAATGTTAGTCTGTACCAAAACCGTTTAAAAAATCCTTGAAATAGAAACAAAAATCAGTGAAATTAAAAAAACGTGTTCCAATCATATGCGTTCATCAAATCATATCATTTTATTAAAATTCAAATTTCTAGCCAAAGAATTTTGGGCAATAAATTGATGCTGATACTTTTTCCTTTCGAGCTACTGGTTTTACCAGGTTCCTGATAAAAATTATACTAAGTGCCTAAACTGTGAATAAGCTTAGACTCCAAAAAAAATGCTGGTTTCCAGTCAAGAGGTTTAGGCACCTTTCACTTTCCCTAGTAAAAAATTGTAAATGCCCGTCACGTAGGGACTTCCAAAAATCTATCTTATCGGATGTCTAAGCCAAATTTCAACTTTCAATAGCCAGAGGTATGGACTGGGCGATGCTAAATAATCTAAATCGTATAATATATAATATATAATTTAATGCCTAATTTATGTCGAAAAGAAAACTTCTTTTGTGTTAGTTAAGCATTAATATTTTTAGTGAATTCATATATTTTTACTTGAGGTGAAATTTTTTTTAAAGTTTTTTCAGATTTGGGATAGACGTTTTTTTTTATTGTTTTAACAGTATATCTGTTTTAGTAACAAATTTTCCTCTTCTTGTTGTTATTGTTAAACGAAATTGTTAAAACTATAGCAAAAATATAACAATCATTTTCAGTTATAGTCAGTCAGTAGTAGTTAACTGTGATGTGTTGAATGTTATATGTCGTAAATTTGTTTTTTTTTTTTCTGTTTCAGAGTTTTATTGTTCTATTTTGTTGCTTCTATTAAAAATTCAAAATGCTAATGTTTTTGTTTAGAGTTTTGTCTAAATTTTAAAGATAATACTTGTCGTATAGTCAAGTAACTATTTACTACCAGTTATTCAAAACATTTCACTCAGAGAAAAATTAGGATTGCGGCATTTAAGAAGAGCATCATAGAAGCATATTCGAAGAGCATCATATATGTTTTGGGATTATCATATTATGAAAATAAAATAACCATAATCATATCATAATATGGTTCCTACACTCACCAAAAAAAAGTCTGTAATGGCAACTGAAAATTTTGCTGTTACTACGGAAAATTTTGCCCAGCGGTATATTTTGAAAATCTTAGCAGCACATGTCTGCTGACGTGTAGTAGAATGAAATTAGTAGAAAAGTTAGTAGCCGCTACTAAATTTTAGTAAACTTTTTTTAAAGTGAAATTTAAAATCAACAAAAAAAAAAATAACTTAATATTATTGATATTAGTACAAACAGATTAGTACAAAAAATTAGTAAGCGCTACTAAATTTGATTAAATTTATGTAAACTCAATGAATTGTAAAATATAGTAACATTTTAATTTATAAAAAAATATTATTTCTTTAAAAACAATTTAAAATACATATTAAATTATTCGAAAATACAGTTAAAAAGAGGACTACTGATTTTTCATTATATTCAGACCATTTTGTTGTTTATTTTCATTCATTGTTTAATAATCGGTAAAAGTAGTGAAAGCAATCGAAAATCGTTTAAAATAACCAACAATTTTGAACTGACAAAGCGTAGAAAAAAACGATTTCTGTGGTTTGTTTTTCAAATTAAAAATTTTTTTATTTGTATATAACTACAAAACACAACACAGCACACACAGATCTATATATTTTTATTTTCTATGTGTGTAAATATATTTGAATAATTTCTTGTAATTTTTATTGAAATAATTTTGTATATAAACAAACTATTTTGGTAAAAAAAAACAAAAAAGAATTATATATATTAAAATTTTTAGAAACAGAAAACATAAAATTTTACCTATAGCAGAAAATATCAACTCCGTATTGAATGTCTGTAAATTTGTATAGTTTGTTTTTTGAATGACTGATTCAAATAGTTAAAAAATATATTTCTATGAATTTATATTAATTTGTCTTTTAAAAAAAAACTCTACGTATTACTTTTTAAATAAACTGCAGTCTATAATGGAAAATATATTGTAAGTTCACAAATTAACTCAATTTTTTTAACTACTAATTTCTTTTAAAATTGCCCTACAAATTCGAATATATAAATTTATATTTTTTTTATCGAACAATATTTTATTTTTTTTTTCAATATTTTAGACAAAATTAAAAAAAAAAACAAAGGCTTAAAAAATAGTTAAAACATTAACGAATTTATCATTTTGTTTTAATTTGCTAACTTATGTTTTTAAAAATATTTTTAATAATTTTTTTGGTTTTTAAGATCAAATATTAAGATTAAGATTTACATTTTTATTTTTGGACATGAGCCTTGTGAAAAGTATTTTAACTTCCTATCCCTTTTTTAGCATTTTAAGGTAATTTAAGTTTATAAGTATAAATTTAAATTATGAGATATTAAATGTTCTTCAATACGCGTTTTTTTTTTAATTTGTAAATTTTTTTGCTAATTTTAGCAAATCGGTTTTCAAAAATTTTTAAAATAATTTCTAAAATTAGAAACAAAAATTTCTAAATATTCTGTAATTTGTTAATAACAAAATATTTTACTAAATAATAATTTTTTTAAAGAAAAATTTTTCTACTAACTTTTTTTCTGAGTGTACAGTTTTATTATGATACGTAACTATGAAAAGGATCTTAAAATTTAAGAAAATTTCTCTAAGAAATATTTTTCCTAAAGAAAAACTTTGATATTACGAACTTTTTCAAGAAATCTTCTTACACCCAGAATACAGTATCAGTTGTGTTCACCGAATTTGTTGCCAATCGAATTCTGGCGGTTACGACAACTGTCTTCATATTAAATAAATTTTTTAGTTGTGAAAGCTGATATTCAGTTGTACAATTTAAATTCAATTTTCTTTGATATATTTTCCATTTAAAGATTTGAATGTTTTGTTTTAATTAAAAAAAAAATATATTTTTTAAATGTTTGCCTTTTCCGGGATTTGAACTCGGAAATTATGAATAATGAACTACCTCTCTACCTACTACACCACAAGCACTTATAACTTTTGACGGCTAACTTTGAATTTAAACAATTTGTTATGAAAATAAATGTTAGTATAAAATTTGTTTATCAATACCAATCATTAGTGACATCTATTATCAATACAATCCACAATTCGGTTGCTTCTACTGAAACCCTAAATAAATGATATATTTGATCAGAATAACCGTACTTGTAGTCACCACTTTTGAATATCGACAATTTTTAATAAATTTGATGGATTGTGCCAAATTTCTAAAATATATTTACTAAATTAATTGTTGCTTCCACCGCACATAAATTTAAAAACGAATTTTATTTTTAAAGATGAGTGGAAATACCAATAATTTTATAATAGGATTGATTTTTGGTTTCTTTTCCAATTTTTTAATTCCCAATACAACATTTTTGCTTTATTAATGGATTTTAGGTTATTCCAAATAAAATTAAATCCTCACAAATAAATGTTAACGGTTTTGATCGAATTGCAACCAATCTTTTCTCTGAGTGTAGATTCTAGGGACTTTTTTAAAGAAAAACACTTTAAAAAAATTTTTTAATTCTTATGACTTTTTTTTAACAAATTAAAAAACATAGATTCTATGGACTTTTGCTAATAGAAAATTTCTTAGATTCTTAGGACATTTTTAAGATTTTTTTTTGGAAGTTCTTAGACTTAGACTCTAAGAATATTTCTACCATAAAAAGTGCTTACAATCTAAGTATTTTTTCATGATAAAAAGTCCTCAGGATCTTATAATTTTTTATTCAATGAAATGTCTTAGAATATATGAATTTTTATCTATCTGAGTATTTAACTTTAAGGAAAATTTCATTGAATCTACAAATATTTCTATCAGAAAAATTTCTAAAAATTTAATATTTTGTATAGGAAACCTTTTTATTCAAAAGAACTCTTTGTTTCTACAGACCTTTTCTAATAAAAATAAAATTATTTTATTCATATGCTGAGTACTTTTTCCACAAGAAAGTCGTTATTTTACAAGAAGTAAATTAATAAACATATTTTTAAAAAAAAAAATAATTATTATTGTTTTCAGTGAAAAGAATTAAAAAACATAAAATCTTTATATAGAATCTTTTTGACAATAAATTTTTTCGACAGGTTAAAGGGATATGATCAAAATTATCATATCAATTTTACAAGACAGTATTATGACTGTAAATCATGGTTGGCAAGCAATACCATTTCATTATAACGGTAGTTGTGTATAACGCTTTGATCAATACCGATACGAAAATTTTAAAACTGCGGTTGCAATAGTGAGGTGTTTCTTCAAATATCACGAGGTTTATTTCATAATATTACCTGTTAAATTTTGTTATATTTGCAAAATACCGTTATAAATCGGTGTTTCGGTAGTTTAGGGTTATTAAAACGGTAGTTTAAAATATTTCAAAAATGAACCGGTAAAATAGCGCAATAAGCCCGGTTATACAAAAGACACTTGCCTTTAATGGAATGGCCATTTCAAAATTTTCATATCGTTCTCAAAGTAGCTGTGGTAGCCAACTACTAAGGTATTGAATGCCAACCATGCTGTAAATGTCAAAGTCATGTTCTATTTGATTTATTCATTTGATTCATTTATTGTATTCAGCATTGTATAGTTCGCTAATAATCATATTTTTTTCATTGTTAGAATTTTTGTTACCAAAGTATGGTAACAGCCAATCATGTTATAAAATAGAAAGTGGCAAACATAAAATATTTACTCGTATTATAATAATGATGGTAGCGACCACATTGATGTTTAGAACATATTTGTAAACCAATATCCTGACTGTGAGAACCATACACGAATTTAGCAAGCATAATATGGTAGCAGTGATCATGTTGCAACCACGTTTTTTTCTTAGCGTGTTTTAAACTTATTTAAGGTAAAATTTGTGTATGCGTGTGTCAAATGTAATAAAGTACATACGCGAAAATATTTAGGGAAATTATTTATAATGAGATATATATTTTATTTATTTAAATTTATAGATAAGTTTTAATGATATTTATGGGCCGTATAAAAAATATTTCCAATTTTAATAACGTATATGATATCCGTGATATTTTAGTTGGAAAAAAATCCAAGTTGGAACTCCTTAAGAATTCACATAAATTAAAAAAGCTCTAATATTACTTAGGCCCGGTTACTGGATGTCCAGCTAAAATTTAACCCAAAGTTAAATTAAATATTTATATGTGGAAACAACAACAACAACAAATATGTTAGCTGAAGTCCCAATTAGTAGCTTAATAAATATTGTGAGAATAAGGCTTTGCAATTTATATGCTTTGCCAATAAATTCTTTTTATCTTATTTATGAATTGTTACTTTTTAAAATTATTTTATTTTTCCAATAAATTCTAATTTTATTCATTTATTATCACTTTACCTTGCGTCTTATTTTTATTAAATTTCCAACTCTACATTTTCAAATATATTTTCTTTTCACATTTAAAATTATGTTTGAGATTTAACACAAATCTGTGTTAAATTTATATTCTTCCTTATTTTATTTTGTGTTCAAAAATGATCCATAATTTAATACATATTTAAACTACGTTTAAAAGAAAAAAAAGTAAAAAGAAACTCTTTTATACCATATCCATATTTTAACCCAATAACTCAAACGTTTTTCTGCAAGCATGTATATATATATGTGTGTGTGTGGCATAAAACACAGCAAGAAAAAGTTTTATTTTATATTTCATTCCAACTCCCCCTAACTAAATTTTACTTTTTACACAATTTAACCTTACATCCGTTAGAACATCCGTTAATGTTTCCTTTTTATTGTGCCGTAGTACAAGAAAAAGTTTACCATCACTACAGACAAAAAATAGGGCCTACTTTAAGGTGGTAAGAAGGGCAAGGCAAAAGGTGTCTCTATTGAATTATGAAAATTTTTATAATGTTTTAGAAAAAAAATTTATTTGCCATAATTTTATGATTTTTATAACTGAATATTTTAGATAAAACGGAAAAGGATTTGTTTAAGTTAAGAAAATAAAATAAAAAAAGTAAATAAATAGTATATCTTAATGTATGCTTTGGGTTTCTTTATTAGGCAACTAGTTAAAGTAGGCATAGAATTTTTTTTTTTTAATTTTTTCCCTAAAGTAGGCAATACTTTTATTTATTAAATTTATTAAAGCCAAAAAAGAAATTCTTTATTATATAAATTTTAAGAATTAAATTTATTTTTATCTGAAACTTATGCTTTAAACAATTAGATTGTAACACATTAGAAAAGTTTAATCTTTCGCCCCTCCCCAATTTTTTATTTCTAAAATTCAGAGGGGTCAAACGTTGAAATTTCTTGATATTATCGCATCTATAAAATTAATAAATAAAACAAATATGTGGAAATATTTAGCAAATATATATGTATGTTATGAAAGGTATTTAAGTAAAATCCACGGTGTTCTTAAACACCTTTGAATAGCTCGCAATAATTAAAACTATTTTTAATTTAAAAAAAATTTAAATATCAATTAATTATAATGATTCTTTCAAGTATTGTTAGGCCAAACCAGGAACGTAACAAATTTATTCAAATAATTTGCTAAATATTAGGTATACAAGTTAATAATGTCGATTTGGACAACAGATGTCATAACTATTACACATTGTATGTGTCCATAATAACAAATATGGTATTTTGGACACATCTGTCATTATAATTCAGTATTTGATGGACGCCAAAGTGTAAACACACATTTTTTTTTCAATCACTATAAAAATGTCGAATTTTGTGCCTAAAGAGATGTTTTGCGGGGAAGTCTAATAGCCTTCTTTCATTTGAAGAAAACGCCTTCTTAATGTTATCGATTGTTGGTAGAAGCTTACGGTCAACATGCACCAACTCAAACAACTTGTGAACTATTGTTTGCGCGATTCAAAAGTGATGATTTCCACACAAAAGGCAAGGAGAGGCCTGGTCAGCCGAAGAAGTTTGAAAATGAGAAATTGAAAGCATTACTCGACGAAGATTGTTGTCAAACGCAAGAAGAATTGAGAGTCACACAACAAGCCATTTCCCTACGTTGAAAAGCATTGAAATTCATTCAAAAGCAAGGAAATTGGGTCCCATATGAAAAGCCGAGAAACGTTGAAAGGCATGTCGGAAATTCTGCTTGAACGCTACAAAAAGAAGTAATTTTTGCATCGTATTGTTATTGGTGATGAAACATGAATACATTACGATAACCCCAAGTGCATAAAGTCATATGTTAAGCCCTGCCCACCAGCCAAATGCACGCCCAAGCCAAATATCCATGGCGCCAAAGTAATGCTCTGTATTTGGTGGGATCAGTAGGGTGTTTTGTATTATGAGCTGCTGAAATCAATCAATGAAAAACGAGCAGAATATTCAACCAGACACGAGGCCATAATCTTCCATCATGATGTTGCAAGACCGGTCAAGAACTATTTGGAAAACAGTGGATGGGAAGTTTTGGCTCACCCGCCTTATAGCTCAGACATTCCCCTTCCTTCCTTACTGGAATACGCTTGACTTCAGAACAGGGTATCATAAATTGGTTTGATTAATTCTTTACCTCAAAACCGGAGCAGTTCGTTGGTCCCGGAATCCATATGCTACCAGACAGGAAAAAGTAGTGGCTAACGATGGACAATACTTTGAATAATGTATCAATTAATTTTGTCATTATAATAAATGCATTTTTCAAGCTAAAAAAATCGACATTATTAACTTGTATACCTTATATTTTTCAAATAAATATTCTTAAAATCCTTTCTCCCTTAAACTATATTTATTTCAAGTTCTCAAAATTTATTCCTAATATGCATTGTCCTGTTTATAATAAATTCCTTTTTATGTAATTATTTTTATTTCCCAACAAGGCTTGAGTTGATTTTTAATTTTTTTGTTTTATATTATTTTTGTTTTAAATTACTTTTACACTTTGAGCCTAATTATATGCATTACTTATTTTCTCAACAGTTTTTTCACACATATGCAATTAAAGTTTTTTCATTAAAAACCTCAAGCCCATAAGTGTTGTTAAGTGTATATTTCCTTAAAATGCAAAAAAAAAACGACAAACTTTTATAGAGTTTGATAATTACATTACTTCAAACGAAAATAAAAAATATATAAAATCAACAATTTTTTTTTTTTTATATTTGCTACACATTAAATAATGTTGTTTTGAATCTCCTGTTGAGAAAAAAAAATCCTCTTTAAAATGTTCCCCCCAAACTATGATTTGCTCTGTAAAATATTTACATCATAAACCCAAAAAAATTGCAAGCAAATCATTAATTTTATATGTTTTTCCATATAAGTATTTTCAATAGAGTGATATTTTGAATATGTGAGATTTTCAACACTAGTTTTGTTTCACTAGTTTGTTTCAACATTTCTTTTTTTTTCTCCTATCCCCCCTAAGTATGCTACATATAACAAGCAATATTTGCAAAAACAAAAAAATGCCCAAAAAAAGTTGTTAAACTTTCAAGTTGTGTTGCGCAAAATGAAGAGGAAATATGTGTATGAACTAAAAAAAAAATAAAATAAACAGAACAGTTATAGAAAACAAATGTTTAGTTTTTGAAAAACTTTTATTTTTTTTTTCATATCGTTCACCAAATAGTGGTTATTTACTACAATTTTAACTGTATTAAATAAAGTTTTATTAATTGAATACATTTTTTTTTTTTTTTTGTGAAACATTTTATGAAAAAATTCTTTTACCAGCTATAAAAACAAAATATTATTTATATCTTGTTTACAAAACAGAAAATTGAGAAAATTGCAACTATAAAATGTTTAAATACAGTTAATTAACCCCAAAAGTATGCTAGAAATTAAGTTACTGTTTTTAATCTAATATTTCAAAGTAAAATTTAAAGTTTGTTTTGTATTTAAAGTTAACAAATAATTTATTTATTGCATTGGATTTTGCAATAATTTTTTTTCTAATTCTGGTTTGAAAAAAAAACTTTTATTTAACCCTTAAAGTATGCAGTGAATTATTAAAATCATCAACACCTTTTGGTTTATAATAAATTAAAGTTTTTAAACTAAGATTGTTATGCATTTCTTAAAATTGTTTTTACTTTTATTCTTCCCTTAAATACTCAAGTCTCATTATGCTTTAAAATAATTTTCATTTATTGTTTATAATTTAAATTAACACTTAATGTATTCATTGTTCAATTTTTGTTTTGGTCAAAACTCAAATGAAATATGAAACCCATAAATGATGTCATAATGCAATTAATGTTAATGTCTGTTGTAAAAGACACATTTGTAATACATATTCTATGCAACGAGTAAAATGCCAATTAATTTGAAATATTTCATTATATAAAAGGACATACAAATACAAATGAAAATAATTGTAGTTACACACATGCACACAAAGAAAAACAATAGCATCCCAGCAAGCAATTTTTAATAATATTTCTCACTTTATGCTTAAATGTAAACAAAATTAAATAACAAAATATTGTTTATAGGGTAACCCTTAAAGTGACTCTACACATAAGTTTATATGAAAACACACATTGACACGTATTATTTAAAGTAAAATGCCTTAAGGAAATAAACAGTAACCAAAAGTGGATATAAACATGGACAAATATAGACAGATATGAGGCATTGCATGCAAATTAAACAGCTGCTATGAAAAAGTAAATGAAATGAAAGTCAAAGTCAAAAATATATTGTCGTATATGATAAAAATAAATTATTTTTCCATAAATTGGGCAAAGTAGGCATGGTTATATACTAACAAATTTTGAATTAAAGCTTTTGTACAATAAAATGTGTTGATTGTTTTTAGTTGGAGCGGGCAATGTTCTTGCCCGAGGGGAAGTAAAGGTGGACAGTTTGTTAAATATTTGTTAAGTCATATCTCCCCAATATGTACCTACAACCGCGTTCGAACATGTCAGCAAGTGTTCATATCACGTGGCGGTCATATAACTTTACTGGCCAGAAATGGGTTAATATATGTATTTTTTTTAATTTTGGAAATTTGTATGTTTTTTTGTATTACTCAGCGAAAACTTTCATTGAGTATTGTACATCGCTTATATTCAGGTACACCTGAGCGTATACTTAATATTACACTAGAATAATACGTATACGTACAGTGGTACCAACTGTTTATAGAACAAATCGTTTATGTAGTGGGAAAATTTATTAACTATTGAGTATATTAACTATTGAGTATTGAGATATTAAGCTTTTTAATAAATTTTTTATTTAAAAATAATTAACAAATTTATTATTTTTTTTTTTTTTTGCAAAAGGTCTCTTAATCAAATTTTTGTATTTCTTTATTAGAAGATTTTTTTATTATAAAATATTTCAATACTTAATTTTTGTAGTTGTGGCACTATATAGAGGATATATTTTAATTATTATTGAATATTATACAATATTTAAGGAATATTTCTCTTAAATAAAGCAGAGTAAAATGCTGAAAATTTCTAAGTCGAAAATAACAAATTGTTTCAGATAAATTGAGTTATGTATAACACTAAAAAATCAGATTTAAATCTAATTTAAAAATCAAATTTTTAATATTTTACACATTACCAAATTCAATTAAATAATAATCTCTATAATTATTTATATAAAAGAATAACATGACTGATTGAGTGACTTACTGCCTCAACATCGTTCAGCACAAACCGCTGGAGCTACACTCACAATATTATTTCGTTAAAAATAACTTAAAACACATATTAAATTAATCTAAAATACAGTCAAAAAGAGGACAACTGATTTTCCATTATATTCAACCCATTTTGTTATTTATTTTCAATCAATGTTTAATAACCAACAAAAGTAGTAAAAACAATAGAAAGTCGTTTAAAATAACCATAGAATTTTTACTTACAAAAAGTTAGGAAAAACTACTTTTGTGGTTTGTTTTTCAAATTGAAAGTTTTTTTTATTTGTATGTAATTACAAAACAGAACACAACACACGCATATGTATATGTATATATTTTTATTGGCTTTGTGTGTATGTATATTTGAACAATTTCTTGTAATTTTTATTGAAATAATTTTGTATATATACAAACTATTTTGGTAAAAAAAAAAAACAAAAAGGAATTACATGAATTTCAATTTATAGAAACAGAAAACATAAAATTTTACATTTAACAGAAAATATCAACTCCTACTGAATGTCTGTAAACTTTTATAGTTTGTTTTTTGAATGACTGATTCAAATAGTTAAAAAATATATTTCTATGAATTCCAATTGATTATTCATTTAAAAACAAACTTTGCGTATTACTTTTTAAATAAACTACAGTCAGTAACGGAAAATATATTGTGAGTGTAAGAACTTCAAATTTCGTTCCTGATCGGGCGTAGACTTGCATTGAAACGAGATTTTTTGGAAAGTCCTATGGGGAGGGGCAAAGCATTAGACAATTTTCTCACTTGGCGGCCTGGCCAAACCCCTTTGGCAAGAAACCTAAAATTTTAAAAATGTGTTTGATATTATAAGGCACCTTTTTCCAGGGCTGTGGCTAATATTTTTTTTAAGTAAAAAAAAGTCTTCCCTTAACGGCCTGACTATATTGCTGTAACTACGGGAAAGAGAAAAAAGAAAAAATGTTCCCCTTGACGGCTTGTTCAAATCATTATGGCTAGAAATTTCGACACTATATCGTTATATTTGGTTCATACCACAGCGCCAGTTCTGCTTAGCAAAAGTGGAATATTGTTCGCTGGAGTTTGGGTTAGCTAAATAGTAAGACGGTACTTTTGGAAACCCCTACAGTTTGGGGCAAAAAAGGGACAAATACCTTCTGCAGAAATCCCTTTGGCTGGAAACCTGAAATTTTACCTGTTCTTTGGGCGATATTTTTATAAATTTCTACACGAAGTGCCTAAAAGAGGAAACACGTGTCCCTATATGGCCTGCCCAAACTAATATTCATTAAAGACTTAAAATTGAAAATATGTATTCCTTGGAGTAGTGCTATCTTACTGATAAGGCAGGATTTATGGAATGAGAGGGCCTTTTCCCTCTATTTCCCGAAGATTAAATTAACTGTTTTTTTTTGCACATAAAAATGGAAAGGGGAACAAGTGGTATTAAAACAAGGGGAACAAAAGGGAATAACACGGGAAACGATTAGAGCTGTTTCACTAGCCAACACACAAAATGGAATGCAAGGGGGAACAAGTGGAATTGAAACACTACACAAGGGGAACGAGTGGTATTGATACTAGACAAAGGGAACGAAATTGAATGGAAAGGGGAACAAGTGGAACTGAAACTCTATACAACAGGACCTAAATGGAATGTAAAGGGGAATAAGTAAAATTAATACTTAAAATGTTTGTTCTTTGTAGTATTGGAATATACACTAATAAGGCTCTTTAAGGTATTTTTGCCAGGAACGTCGTAATCAAGTGTCCCCCTTAGTGGCCTGCCTAAAGCACTAGAAAAGTCAAATTTAAAATATGTTGTCCCCTAAATTATTTGATAATAAAGTAATTTTTATTATATCAATTCTAATTAGCAATTTTTCCTAATTTTTTTTATTTTACTGCCTACACAGGGAAAACATATTTATTGCGACAACCAAATTTTTTGCCAACCGAATGGTTTGGTTGGGGCCAACAATATATTTGTTTGAGCCAACAGAAATTCGATTAATAAAATAGAAATTCGGTAATTGCAACCGAATTTGGGTTAAAATAAAATATTACAATTATTTCAGGATATATTTGATTACCACAACCAAATGATTCAATTGCTGCAAACAAGAAATTCGGTTGTCACAATGAATCTGTTTTATCGGTGTACTCGTGAGCTTGGAGGCAACACAATGACATTCCTGTGTTAAAATAATAAGCGGTTCAGAGAGTTTAAGGGTCTGCAAAAACAATTTTGGGCGGAAATCTAAAATTTTCTTAATATGCCCCCCCAAACAATTTCTGCTTAAAATCTCAATTTTAAAATATGTTTTCCCGAAGGTATGAGCTAATGCACTGATAAGGTTATTTTTGATATATAAAATAAGAAAATACCAAAAATGTAACTTAAGGGGGAAAAAGTATCGCCTTAATTACCCATCCCAACTACTGGAGCTAGGAACTTAAAATCTAGATATCAATTAAATGGGATTTTCGGAAATCTTTGCGGGAAATTTGGCTATAATTCTGGCATTATTATGTGTGTTTCCTGGGTTATGGGCTGATTTACTGAATAGACACTTCTTGACATTTGCAATTAAAGCTTTTTAAAAATTAGGCTAATAAGGGTAAAAGTGCTCCTTGAGTGATCTGTATAAACACTATTTACAGCATACAAAACAATGAATTCAGTAAGGATGACATTGATACGACATACATTTTTTTAGCCCCAAACTGTTGGTATGGAAATCTTCATATATTGTCACAAGTATATATGTACATATATAAACAGAAACAGGTACTTTAATATAAATCTTATATATAAATCAGGAACGTACGCATGAATTTCTAAAATTACACATTCCTCATTAAGGCCTATATCGACCCCTAAAAAAAAGTAGTTTTACGCATAAAAAATTAAAAATTGTTTAAGAACCGAAAACTTTTCTCTATTTTCCATACGAAATAAAAAAAATCTACACTACACTGTGAGTCCCCGGAAAACGCTTGCACGTTGATGACGATAAAACTGGGATATGTAATAAAGAAAAAAAAATCTACATAAGGTATACCACTAGTTTTATATGCCATCTCGGAAGTTAAGGGAAAACAAAATGATACCAAAAATTGGTATTTTTAAAGGAATTGTATAAAAAGTGATGTTAATGCAGAGACATTTTACAATACAATTTTTAAAAACAGGATTTCCGTTCCCCCTCTATGTATAGAATCTTGTTGCTATATCCAGTTAACAGCTAAATTATGACAGCAATAACAAATCGTTGTGATATTTGAAAACAGACGGAATAGAACAATCAAACAAAAAGACAAATAGTTAAATTTTAATTTTCAAAAATGTTAATAACGACCCTTTTATAGAAATCGTTTATAGCTTTGGCATTATTATGTTAAGCCAAGAGTTAGCATGTAGAGTAAAACAAAAATTTTTTGTTGTTATTTAAATTCACTTCTTCAATTTTCAAATTTTGTAATTTTAGTAAATGTTTATACAGTCACTACTACTGTCATATCAATGGCATAATAGTATGTACCTTACTTACTTTATAAACACTGCATACTTTTGGGGATCCTTATCAAATTGTTGCTACACAAAGTGTAAATTGTCATTTTGTTTACTGATTTCTGATCTGTAATAAAACAAAATATACTGTGCCATTAACAAAATACTAACAAGATTATTATTATTGCTTTAGGTGCTACATTTTAAATAACTAGACAAGAAAGTATACTTTGTGTACTTTTTCACATGGATTTAAACAATTTTAATGTGAAACTTTATATATTTTTTGATAAGAACAAATAAATCGTAGTCCGAATTTATAAATTTTTGTTTTTTGTTAGTTTTGTTGATTAATTTTATAAGTAGTAAATATATAAGTTTCTATCTACAGGATACAAATTTGTGCTTGTAAACTAACCGAGTGAAAAAGTTAATTTATAATCATATGTTGCTTTATCTAATAATGTATTATTATGTATAAATATATATGTCAGTATGCATAACCATATATAATTATATATTACATGATTTTTTTTTTCTAATTTATCATATATTTTGTCATACATAATTACAACTACATAGCTATATATTTCTCTTTATAAAATTGGATATGCTTTATGTGATAAGATATGATGTATTTTTTATTATATCATATAAAATTATATATAAGTCTATATATAATAAAGTATCTCTCATACAGGACCATAAATATTTTTATATATTGCCTTATCAAAACTATTTTTTAATATGGTAGGAGATATAATTTAATATATGATCCCAGATTAAAAATATTTTTGAAAAGTGATAAAATATTATTATATATGACAAAAACATTTTTGATATACAGCGGTCAAAAAAAGTATTTTTTAACATATTTTTCATGATTATGAAAAACAAGCAGTCTGTCGAATACTTTTTTTGACCGCTGTAGTTATGTATGATTTCAAAGCAAGAGTATTTTTGGTATAATGCAAAATATAATTAGATATTACATATAATTGTATATATTCTCTATATACACTCACCAAAAAAAGTCAGTATGACAATTAAAAATTTTGTTGTTATTACGGGAAATTTGACTAATTTAAGCCCAGCGGTATTTTTTTTTTGCTAATAGTAGCAGCTACTAAATTTTTAGTAAACTTATTGTAAAGTGGAATTTAAAATTGGTTTGCATAAATTAGCAAAAAAAAAATACTAAATATAATTAATATAAGTACAATCAAATTACTATAAAAAAATAATAAGAACTACTAAATGTTAGTAAATTGCTGTAAACTCAATGAATTGTAAAATATGGCAAAATTTTAATTTATAAAAAAAAATATTAAAATACACAAATTAACTGAATTATTTTTAAACTTTAAAGCTGCGATTTCCTTTTTAAATTGCCTTACAAATACAAATATACAAATTTATATTTTTTTTATTTTATTTTCTTCAAAAAAATTTTAGACCAATTAAAAAAAAAAAAACTCAGTCATACAAAAAAATAAAAACAAACGAATTTATCATTTTGGGTTAATTTGCTAATTTTTATTTTGAAAAATATTCTTAGTAATTTTTTTTTTTTGACTTAAAGGTCAAATTTTAATTTTTTTAAGGGCTGATTTTTAAAACTAAAACAGTTTTTAGTGATATTTTAAGTGGATATCCAATTTTTGGACATGAGTCGGTTGTGAAAAGTGTCTTTACTTCCGATCCTATTTTTCTACCTATTTAACATTTTAAGGCAATTTAAGTTTGTATGTAAGGTGTGGTTAAATTTTAGGGGCCGATGTTGAATGTGAACCACACCTAAACATCAAGTATTTTTCTGCATTTCATTTGACATTTCTCAATTTCAGACTAACTCAATTTGAACCATGGAAAGATACACAATCGAGCAATGCGTTAAAGTTATTCAGGTTTATTATGAAAATGGGCGTTCAAATCAAAATGCATTTCGTACACTTCGTGATTTTTTTTTTTGGTCAGCATAATCGACCAAATGTGTCCACAATCGGGAGAATTGTGGGCAAATTTCAGCAAAACGGGTCTGTGAAAACATACTCGCCCAGTTCGTTCTGCGAAAAACATTGCTGTTGTTCGCGATAGTGTGTCATGAGGTCGGCCAAGCATTTACCGTGAATGGTGTTCACTATCGCGAGATTATAACGAACTTATTGTGGCCAGGAATTGAGGATATGACCCTGGACGATATGTGGTTTCAACAGGACGGTGCCACTTGCCACACAGCTAACGAAACAATGGCTCTTTTGCGCGACAAATTCAATGGCCGTGTTATCTCACGTGGTGACGATGTCGATTGGCCGCCAAGATTATGCGATTTGACACCTTGGACTTCTTTCTTTGGGGTTATTTAAAAGAAAAGGTGTACGTCAATAAGCCATCAATAATTCAAGAGCTAAAGGATGAGATAATTCGGCACATTAATGGCATAGAACCTCAATTATGCCTCAGCGTCATCGAAAATTTGGACCATCGGATGGGGCTGTGCTGCAGAGGTCTCGGCGGCCATTTGGCCGATATTTTGTTCCATATATAATTTAACCATACCATATTATAATAATAAAAAGAAATGACTATAATTTCCTAAATAATTTTTGTTTTATTCAAAATACACATCGGCCCTTAAAAGTTAACCACCCTTTATAAGTTTTAATTATTAAAAATAAAATTTCCTTCAATATCCAATTTTTTAAAATTAGTAATTTTTTTTTTTGCTATTTTTAGCAAATCGGTTTTCAAAAATTTGTAAAATAATTTCTGAAGTTAGCAGCGAAAATTTGTAAATGTTCTGTAAAAGTTCTGTAATTTGTGAAATGTTAACAGCAAAAAATTTACTAAATAATAATTTTTTTACTAAAAATCCGTACAAAAATAGTAAAGTGGAATTAAAAACTGTTTACAATTTTTTCTACTAATTTTTTCTTCTGAGTGTATGTAGTATTTTGAGACAATTTAACTTTGTAAGTAAAAGCTTTAATTATTAAAAATAAAATTTCCTTCAAAATCAATAATATTTACAAATTTTAAAAGCAGTTTAAAATTAGTAAATTTTTTTCTAATTTTAGCAAAAAATTTTTAAGATAATTTCTGAAATTAACAGCGAAAATTTGTAAATATTCTGCTAAAATTTACTAAATTATAATTTTTTTTACTAAATATTAGTACAAAAATAGTAAGTTGGGATTGAAAAACGGTTAACAAAATTTTTTACTAACTTTTTTTTCTAAGTGTATAATAGAATAATTGACTGAGTCACTCAACATCGGCCAGCAAATACCGCTGGAGTTAGGAAGCTGTAGCTTGTAGGTTCCTCCTCCAGTGTAGACATCGGCTAAGACGTCATTACGGGGAGGGGTAAAAATAGTTAAAACATCCCCTGACATCCTACCAAAACCACTTTCTATAGGAACCAGAAATTTAAATTAGATACCCCAAAGTCCTCGTATGTCGAGTATATTATGATATATTACGATATTTAGGGAAAACTTCATTCAAAAGTATTAGACATCACACAGTGCCCGATATGTACGACTTTTTCTTATATATCCTGAATATTTTGGAAAAATATTCAGTGTTTTCAACATTGCTATTTTTTTTAGTCAAATACTTTTAACTGTAATATTTTTTTTTCTATAAATAATCACTTACGTTTTTAATTTTCTCGAAATGTAAGCCATTACATTATTTGAAAGCAACAATAAATAATATTTCACTAGTTTACCATCAACAAAAAAAATGCAAGTGCTGTAGCTTAATTTTAATAAATAAAACTATCGTTAAAACTAAAAATGACAATAAAATTTATAAAACATATTGCAAAAATTTTGTAGCACTAAAATTAATGAATTTTATTTTAAAAACTTATTTTTTGTTGAGAAAACAGAGTTATAAATTTTAATATTTTTTTTTTTATAAAATAAAAACACTAATATTTAGGTTAATTGTAAAATAAAAATTTAAAAACAAATAAATATTTTAAAAGTTTTCAGCTGTAAAAAAACAAAAAAGTTT
The DNA here is from genome assembly GCA_949748255.1 of Eustalomyia histrio. NCBI lineage: Eukaryota > Metazoa > Arthropoda > Insecta > Diptera > Anthomyiidae > Eustalomyia > Eustalomyia histrio. Next base: position 142,265,958 of record OX456526.1, on the reverse strand, counting down.
TATGAAAATATCCCCCCCAAAAAAAATGTTGATAACTAGGTTTTTGCTATTTGTATGATATTTAATATTTTTTATATATATTTTTTTTTTACTTAAAAACCTTAATTTGTTGATTTTGTCTTAACTTTGATCACACACACAAAAAACCTTAAACTTACTCATACATACACAAAAAAAACCCAACTTTAAAACATGTCCCTTGCACTGACAATGTTGGCTAACAAATTTACTTTTTTTGTGCTGCTGTTTGTGTTACTTTTAAGGTTTTTTGTTGTTGCTTTTGGTAACTAAACAATGTTAAAAAACTAGACACATAAACCAAAGTAATACAGCTAACTGAACAAGCTTCTGGGAAAAAATAGAGGTGGGGTAAACCTACACTAAACTCTCAATAAACGGACAACTAAATTTCTAATCCAAAAACATTGATCAATAAACTTCTGCTAAATTTGTCTTATACTAGTGTTTTGATGAGCAAACCACGGATCTGACAAACCGGCTTTAGCAAATCACATTTCCTAAATGTGGGCCTTCTTCCTGGACCTTTTTCCCCAGCGAATTACCATTTATGGCTGAATATTGAAGATAGCTAATTTAATAACTTCTACTGTTTTCAAGGATCTATAATAATTATGTGGGGAAATGTAAAAGGGTATTTTAAGGACTTTGAAAGGATCTTGAAAATTGCAAAAAAAAAAGACACGTTTAAACCATTTTCATACCAGATATTTCAAGAAATAAATAGAGGTGACAACCTTGCATTTTCATTGAGTATAATTGTAATTATTTTAAAAATAAATAAAAATTTTATAAATTTTCTTTTCTTATTTTTAACTAATTTATTCTTTAAGCTTAAGGTTCGTTTTTTTACAAAAATATAATTTATTTTACAATATTATTTTCTGAAGATGCCAGACAATGTAGTAGCGAAATATTAAAAAATAAATAATAATAATTTAATTATTTTAAAAATAAATAAAAATTTTATAAATTTTCTTTTCTTATTTTTAACTAATTTATTCTTTAAGCTTAAGGTTCGTTTTTTTACAAAAATATAATTTATTTTACAATATTATTTTCTGAAGATGCCAGACAATGTAGTAGCGAAATATTGAAAAATAAATAATATTTTTGTAAAAAAAACGAAACTTAAGCTCAAAGAAAAAAATTAGTTATTAATAATAAAATTTTAAACAAAATTTGTGTTTTACAACATACATTTAAAATATTTGTTTTTTTTTGTCAGTTTTCCACCAAAACTATTAAATTTTACTTTTAGTGCTAGATTATGCAAGAAAATGCCAATCCTTAGCCCCGAGCTTTATTTAGTGGGGCCAAAGGTTGGTGTTTTCTTAAATTATTGCATCCATAATATTAAATGAGTTTACAAAAAGTTTTTCTTTTGTTCCCAGCATTTTTTATTGTTAAAATTCAGGGGGGCCAAAGGTTTGCGTTTTCTTATACTATATAATAATATATAATATTATATATTTGGACAATTGTGCTGAATGCAGATTGTCCATCAAAAATCAACTTTTGATCTCTTTTAAGAAAATTACATGAGCCAAATGTTGGACTTTTCTGATTTCTGCTAATCTACAATTTAATTATTTAACTAATTATTTAACTAAATTCAGAATGCATGCAAAACTTTTAATCATTGGCCCCCCCAAAATTATAACAAAAAAAATCAGGGGCCAAATGTTACCCTTTTCTGAATTTTCGTAAATTTAAATATGATTCAATTAGATAATTGGGCAAACTGCAGACTGCACACAAACAAAAATTCAAGTTTTTGATGCCCCTAAATTTTTTTAACGAAAAATATTGCGGGCCATAGGTAGGATATTTTTATCTATAATATTATTAAAGTGACCAATTGAACTTGTACACAATAACTTTAACCTTTGGTTCTTGAGTTTGGCCTTTAAATTTACATATTTCCAAAAATTACCATAATCTTGCTTAAAGAGGGGCTGGTGTTCATATATTCTATTGTCTTTTTTTTTAGCAAAAATCCACCAGCCATCATCATAGTGTATTTGTTTGTATGCATGTGACTGTGTGTGTGTGTGTGTTAGTATGGTTTTTTGTATTCTCTTTGGTTTTATGCATACGACCATAATATTTTGAACATGCCTTGTGATTTGTTTATTTGTGCATTTTTTTTTTTGTTTATAAAGAGAGAGAGAAAGAGAGTATAAAAGGGAAGTTAAGGGGTATTTCGAAACAGGACCAACATTATGTTTAAAATTTAAACAAATCCAAACAAATCAAAACTACCGCTAATATTTAAGGCTTTAAACTTTGCTGACAACTACTTGCGTCAAAAAAAAAATGGAAAACTAAAACAAATTTACGTTACTTTCCTTTCCATTTTTGTAAAACATAAACCAGGGCTTAATTATGTTTAATGTCTTAGTACTAAATACTAAATTTCCAGTTAAAATTTTACATGCAAAACAATAACAAATGTGTCAGCTAAAATCCCAGTTAATAGCTAACTGGCTTAAAATTAAAATTGTTAAAAATGATTTTAAATATTAAACGAAAGATTTTCTGCTCTTTCGATTGGCAATGAAAAATGAAAATAATTAAGGAAGCATCTTTGGTTCTAATCCCCACAAAATTTTCATTTGTAATTCCCAAAAATAGAAATGGGTATAAAAAAATGTCTATATAGACTCCCTTCTGTCATTTTATTTAACAGGTCATTTATAATTCCAGTGTGCAACTTTACTTAGAAATAATTTTATAAATTTTAAGTACGCCTAAGGAAGAGTGTAACCAGATAGAAAATTGTCGCTCTCTAAAAATTTTTTTCCAACCCTAAACATCACCCTTGATATATTTGCCTACTAAAAATACCTGAGCAAACTTACTTGCAATAAAATATATTAATTTTTAGAATATTAAAATTTTGGAGACACTAAAAATTTGCAGAAAATTTCGAAATGGCTCCAAAAATCATTAGCACAAGAAATCATAAGTATGATTTAAGAAGCTTTAAAGACTCTTAATACTATAAGTATTTTAAGACTCCAAATGTATAATAAGCTATATTAAAATTTTATCTACGCATTATTAAGAATAAGGAGCTATAAAATTTGTAAAAATTTGTAAAAATTTTATAAAAATGTTTTGATATAATTAGAGCTAATGCTTATTGGGAACAACAACATTACGTATGAGTATTATTAATTCTGATGTTTATCAATATTTTAGGTAATAAATTAAGATCTATTTAAAGGATTATAAAGATTTATAATACAAATTAAATAATAGTGCGACAGTATGCAGATAAAACAGGGTTTTCTATTTTTTTATATATATTTTTTTTTTTTGATACTGTCGAAAATTTAGAAATTTTTTCAAATAAAAAGGATTTGCCCTCAAAAAAAAAAAATTATTGAAAAATTTTTAAAAATATATAATATAGTCTTTCGCGAAATTCAAAACAACAAAATTTAATAAACCTAACACTTTTTGGGCTTACATCTAGTCAAATTATTGACACTCGCGGATAATAATAATGTATGCTGAAATTTTGCAACTATTTTTTTTTTTTTTTTTTGTTGAACTGATAGAAAAATAAAACTTTATCTATAAAGATTCAGAGAATTTTAGAAAATGTAAACAAAATTGCAAAATTTATTGATACGTTGAAAAATTTATATAAATTTATAGTTATTCAATATATCGGATGATTTTTTAGTAACTTTATTTAGGCAACATAGCACAGCTGTTTTCATGTAACATGTTACTGTCAAATATGTTCAGTTTGGTCTATAATTTAACCATGAATCGACTTACAAACGAACAACACTTGCACATTATTAAATTTTATTATAAAAATTCGTGCTGTGTGAGAAATGTGTTCCTATCGAAAAATTGTTTCAGTGACGAAGCTTATTTTTGACTCAATGGGTACGTCAAAAAACAGAATTGTCAAATTTGGCGTAAAGAGCAGGCAGAAGCATTGCAAGAACTGTCTATGCATCCCGCAAAATTAACTATTTGGTGTGGATTATGGGCCGGTATCATTGGACCGGCATCATTGGACCGTACTTTTTTAAAGACCACTAAGGTAGGAACGTTACTGTAAATGGCGAGCGCTACAGTAAGATGATTACAAAACTTTTTTTTGCCCAAAATGGAAGAGCTGAACTTGGCTGACATGTGGTTTCAACAAGACGGTGCCAAACGCTACACAGTACACGAAAAAATGGCCCAATTGAGGGGTTAGTTCGGTGAACAGTTTATTTCACATTTAAGGCCGGTATAGATTGTGCGATTTAATACCTTTAAATTATTTTTTGTGGGACTAAGTTAAGGCTGCTGTCTATAGGGACAAGTCTGCAATGGTTGCCGCACTGAAATCCAATATTAAAGTATTTTTTCGTGTAATACCGGCCGATATGTTGAGAAGAGTATGCCAAAATTGGACCCAGCTTATGAACTATTTGAGCCGCAGCAGCAGTCAATATTCACATGAAATCATCTTTAAACATTGAATCATATAGACCGTTCTGTCGACTCAAATTAAAATTTCATACATTTCTCTAAATTGTATGTGTTTTTTTTTAATCAAATCCGAAAGCTCTGTAATAAAATCACCCATTGGAACTACAAGGCGTATAATTAATATAGGGTCCGCCAAATAACTTTTTTTTTTTTGAAAATTCTATAAAAAAAAAACTACTAAATATTTTCTCAAATTTCTTTTTTTATTTGAAAGTAAAATCCTTTCGGTTAATAATGACAAATAATTTCATTCAAATGGCTGCCTCGGCTGGCCATGCAGTAGCCTACACGATCGGTCCAATTTTCAAGCATATTATCGATTGTGTGCAGCTGTATTTCACCAATGGCTTCACGAATATTGCGTCAATTGTCTGTGGCTTGTCGGAGTAACACCTATCTTTGACGGTATCCCACAAATAATAGTCCAACGCTGTCAAATCGCAGCTCCGAAGTGGCCAAACGACATCAGCTCTGCGGCTGATAATGCGATCTTCAAAAACAGGGCGCAAAGCATCGAGTGTAGCTTCGGCTGTGTGGCACGTAGCGCCGTGCTGTTGAAACGAAATGTTGCCAATATCCTCCTCTTCAATTTTTGTGAACAAAAATTCGTTCTTCATGGCCCGATAACGATCGCCATTGACTGTAACGGCCACTCCTTGCTCATTTTCGAAGAAAAATGGCCCAATTATGCCTCTGGACCAAAATCCGCACCAAACAGTGACTCGTTTTGGCTGCATTGGCTTTTCAATGTATGCGTGCGGGTTTTCTGTGCCCCAAATGCGATGATTTTGCTTGTTCACATACCCTCCAAGATCAAAATGAGCTTCATCTGAAAAGATGACATTGAAAAGATGACATTCTGCAACATTACCATGATTTTCAAAGTAATGTCGCAATATTTCCCAGCGTTGTTCAAGCGCATACACAACCATATACGTTCAGCGGAAGGATAAAACTAATTATCTGTCAAATCAGACATGAGCTAAGTGTTACCATTCACGAAATAAGCACTAGTTGAAAAAAAAAACGTTAGATGGCGGACCCTATATTTTTTTCTTCAATATTTTTTATACGTTAAGAGTGCCTACTTTTTCAAATCAAAAATACAAATTTAATAATCTAAGCCATAAAGGTAACAACGGTTGGAACAACACGCTTGGTAATCAAGTTGGGCTTAGCACACAAACGATACTATTTTATGTACAATCTGAATATTTTTCTAGCAAGTCATTTTGAGTAAAGATGGCTCGCACACAATGTTTTTGCTATGTAGTCACTACAAATGTAAGCACAAAATAGAATAAAGTTGGGCCACACGCCCATACACGTAGCGACCGCGTTGTAAAGGGTGTCCCAAGAAGAACGCAATTTTTAAATTTTAAATAAAACACAGATATTTAAAAAAAAATCGTGAAACTTTATTATATCGTAAAGTAGACAGAATGAGGTTATGTATGGAACAATATATCGTGCAGATGGCCGCCGCGGCTTTGCTGGCATGCACGCGATCTTTTAATGAAATTTTCAATGACCGTTTTGCATGAATGCTGCGGTATTTCATTAATGCAGCGTCCAATTTCCTCTTTTAAGGCTTGAGTCGTCGTCGGCGTATTCGCGTAAACCATCGACTTCAAAAAACCCCAAAGAAAAAAATCTAATGGTGTTAAATCGCACGATCTAGGCGGCCAATTCTGATCTCCAAAACGCGAAATAACACGACCGGGAAATGACTGATGCAGCAATTGAATTGTTTCTCTGGCTGTATGACATGTGGCGCCGTCTTGTTGGAACCACATGCCCTCCACATTCATTTCTTCAATTCTAGGCAAAAAAAAAATGGTTATCATTCACGATACCGAACACCATTGACTGTTTGCGCTTGACCTGCCTCATTTTCATAAAAAAAGGTCCAATGATTCCTCCCACACCACACAGTGACACGTTGAGGATGCATTTGCTTCTCGTGAATCACTCGAGGATTTTCCTCACCCCAAATGCGACAATTCTGCCTATTGACGAAGCCATCAAGATGAAAATGGGCCTCGTCACTGAAGATGATTTTATCGGCAAAATCAGCATTTTCATGTTGTCTCTCCAATACCCAATTAACGAACTCCCTTCGCTGTCCATGGTCAGCTGGCTTCAGTTCCTGAGTCAATTGAACTTTGTATGCATGAAGATGCAAATCTTTCGTCAAAATTCGCTGCAAAGTGGATTTAGAGACACCAATTTGCTGAGCTCGGTGTCGAATTGAGGTGGATGGAGTTTGAGCGACATCATCACGTACAGCTGCGACATTTTCGGTCGATCGACCTGGTCGATGGCGCGTTGTTGTCTTTACATCACTAACAGACCCAGTTTCGGCAAATTTATCCATTAATCTCTTTACAGTTGACTCTTTTGGAGCATTATTGTGACTCCAAATTGATCGCAATTTGCGAACTGTAGTCGCAAAACTTTCACCATTTTGGTAAAACAATTTCACAATGAGAATGCGTTGTTCATTCGTGTAGCGCTCCATTTTTACTAACCTCGTACCTTCTACTAGCAAACAATAACAATTGTTCAAATGTCAAACAATGACACTTCGAATGTTGCCAGATTTAAAAATTGCGTTCTTCTTGGGACACCCTTTATAACCTGACAAAAAATCAAAACTTTTACATTTTCGTACAACCAAAGCAAAACCTTTTTTGATAAGATGATATATCGAGTATGGTATGAATGGAACCCTCAAGGCATCAGAAGAAGAGGTAGACCCGCTAACACCTAGAGAAGACTGTTAGAATCCGAGATAAGCACAACAGAAGTAACTTGGTCTAAAATAAAACTAATGGCACTGGACAGATCGTAATGGAAGAATTTCGTTGCGGCTCTTTGTTCCAACTTGGAACCATAGGAATCAATATACATATATAAAGTACAACCCCACACAATAGGCCCACAAAAGTTACAATTTCGTACCCAAACTTATCAAGTAGTATCAACGGTTGTAACGTCTATGACTTGCATAAGAAGAAAGTTTTTGACAAATTGGCGGAATATATTGAAACAATTCAGGCGCATGATTAATATTTTTTGAGCTCCCGGGTAGGCTAGTTGGAAGCGTGCTAGGTTATCAGTGCGGGGGTCGTGGGTTCGATTCCCACCAGAGGCTCTGGTCTGTTTTCGCTACAACGAGCTGAAAGCCTTCGTTGGTAGTGCTCGATTAGGGTATTAAAATATAATTTGTAATTATATGTTTAATAAAATAAATAAATAAATAAATTATTAAATAAATATATTACTCATACGTTAAGAGATCCTACTTTTTTCAAACCCATAATTTTTTTCGAATTTTATAGAATTTTTAACTTTCTTAGATATCCACTTTGAAATAAAAAATATTTTCTACAATATTTGCTTCACCATCAGCTAAAATCTATTTGTCCTAATTTTATATTATAAGTTGGTGCCTTTACTTAAACAATATGTATTTTTGGCTTTAGTTTAAGTTTTGGTTTTTATAGTTAACAGCAACTGGCAAGTTGTTTAAACAAAACGGTGTTGGTTCTCTTCTATTTATTTTGTTTTAACATTTTTGGATTGTTGTTTAGAATTTTACCACGTTCTTTTTTTTCAAAAGCACTTTTTTCAACAACAACAACAAAAATAATTTGAAAAATAATACTTTGTATGAAAAAAATCCTGCAAAAAAAGTTCATTAACATGTCAACACAAAATGTTTGGTAAAAAAAACCTTTGTTATTTGCTTTGGTAGCAGTTCGTTTTGTTTGTTATGGTTTTGTTTTTGTTTCTGTTTTTTTTTTTTTTCTTTTCTTTTCGTTTCAAAAAGACTTTCCAACTTTGGCATAGCTGTAGTTTTTCTGTTGTTGTCGGTTTATAATAAAGTAATATTTTTCTAATAAACTTTCTAAGCAACATAGTAGTATGTAAGTGTTTTTTTTTTTTTTTTTTTGTTTTTGAAACAATGACACAATACCAAAAACCAAAAAACAATTAGCCAATAGAGTTAAGTGAAAAGGAAAAAGTTAAAGTTGTTAAGTGAAAATATGATAAATTTTGAAATAGATTTTTAAAGATTTCAAATGGATTTTTTTTACTTTTAAAAATATATTTAAATATATTTTAGAAGACCTAATTTTCAATTTTTATTAACTCTGATTTTCAATTATTTGGCTTAAAAAAATATTTTTAATGAATTAATAACACTCATACGCCTCAGTTACGACTACTTTATAATTAAATTTAATTGTTTTTTATACCCTTCACCACAGGTGGAAGGGTATATATAAGTTTGTCATTCCGTTTGTAATTTCTATAAAGTATATATATTCTGGGTCCTTATGAAGAGCGAAGTTGATTTAACGATGTCCGTCTGTCCGTCTGTGTGTTGAAATGGGGTTTCCGAAGACCCCAGACATGATGAGGACTTGATTGTTATATATTTCTGTTACATGTGATCCATTTCCGTTTGCTATTAAAAATCAGCCAGATCGGTTGATAAATGGCTGAGATATTAGCAAAAAAAACCAGGACTACCTCTAATTTTTTTCGTAAAATTCCTTTGTTTTTATATGTATGTTGAATATGACGCATAACAAACACATTAATTTCTTTTCTTTCACCTCTTCACCTTTTATACACACAACAAACACATACAAAGATTTCTCAGTTAAATAAAAACCAAACAAATCCCTATTGAACAAAAACTGTTCATTTAACTCTATAAACAATGATTCCATATAGCCTTCATAGCTGAGTCGTCTAAACGCTATGTCACAAATACTTTTTTTTCTCTAAGAACGCGAGTTCGAATCTTACTCAAGACACAATTCAACTTTTTTTTGTACATTTTTTTTTTTATTTTCCTAAGACTTTTTTTATTTTTTGTTTTTTTTTTTAACATTAAATAATTAATTTAAATAAAATGTTATATTAATAATTAAATAATCCATAAATAGGCTAAAAACATCAAAATTTTTATAAAAACCCTCTGATACAAACAAAATACAAACGGTTTTATTTCTATTTTTTGCTCCGATTTAAAAGAATTTATAAAAAGATTTTTAAACCATTTTATTTCTCATACATTAAGAACATTTTATACATAATTTCCCTTTGTGTGCAACTATTTTAGGTCATAACTTATAATAATTTATAAAAAAAAATTATAAACTATTTTCCTTCAAATTTTTAAAATTAAGCAAAAGAAATTAAAAATATTTTTTAATAAAAAAGCGAAATAAAATCCCAAATGCAAATTTGCCAGCTAAATCAAACGTTTTTGTAGAAATAAAACACATGCAGTTCTAGTGATTTCTTTTAACGATTTGTTGAAATTCTTTTCTTTCACCTCTTCACCTTTTATACACAAACAACAAACACTATTCTAGAGCTGTAATATGACCTTTGGATACGTCTTTTATAGCAAAAGATCGAAAATCTTTTGTATAACATATTTGCTGAAAAATTTGGAAATATCGGTTCAGATACAAAAAAGTTATGCCCAAAACATGAATTTTGTTTTAAATACCTATTTTCTGGAACCATAAATCTTCCCGAGTCCAAGTTTTATCACCAAACTAAATGGTTAATTTCCTCTTAAAGGCGTCCGTATATAAATCTGTCCATTCCATATATGTTCACTATTTTTCCAACCATGGTGAAGGGTATGTAAGATTCGGCATAGCCGAATTTAGCCGCTCTTACTTGTTTTTTTTTTTTTTTCGGGGAAAATCCTTAATAAAACATTAAAATGTTGGTGACACCTTGATATTAGGCATTAAGTTGTTTATAAATAATTAAAATTTTATTGCAATTTTTTTAATTATACTTATTACAGATTACTTTGAAAAATTCCCTTAAGTATGAATTATAAAACAAATTATTATTTCACATGAAAGGACTTCTATCAAAAAAAAAAAACACTTAATTGGTTGTGAAACCACATAATTAAATTAATTAAAATGTACACTTAATATTTAAACTAGTAGCGCCCTATTTCATACCAATTACTATAAATAAAATTCCCAGATATATGCAATAATTTTTAAATAAATATTTTCATATAAGAAAGCATAAAATCACAAAAAAAATATAAAATAAATACAAAGAAAAACTTTATAAATTAAAAATGCAAAAGAACATAATAGCAATTGCTTTTCAACAATTACATTTTGTATAAACAAAGGCGTAGGCAGAAATAAGTCAAAGAGAGGGCGTGGATTGTTCTTATTATAATTTCTTAACATTTAGTTATTAAAACATATTAGAACCCGCTTGCTAATATTTTGTTGCTGTTTTAAATTTTAAAATATACATTGACCTCTTTTATTTTTTATAATTTTTTCTTATAATCTTTTTTTTTTTTTTTTTTTGAGAAAGAATTTTATTTTAAATAGTTTGATTCGTATAATAATGATGCCTCAGCGCCTTTTAGGCCTTATTAAGGCGAGTTGGTAAAAATATTACAATAATTCAATTACATTAATTCAAGAAAAATATAAACAAAAATACCTAGTACTTTCATAATTACTGACACACTGTTAGTCGCCCCCACTGTAAATAATCCTCTGAACATACTCTCGTTACGTTGGCAGTTTTTTGACCACTAGCATTTAAACTTCATTTTTGTGTAAAAAGTTTTTGTCGTGCTTTACTTGAAATTATGGAATGGGGAGATATTGAAAACCGTATTGTCGTAATTGGCCTAAAAAAATGTGGACTGGAAACTAAAGACATTTAGTCGTAGTTTTGTTTATCGTGCTGTGAAACTGTTTGGGGATACTGGTGGAGTAGTATAAAGTCCGAGATCTGGCCGTTCGCGCTCTGTGCGAACTCCCAGAGCTGTTAAAGCTGTACAGAATCGAATTTATCGAAATCCACTCCGAAAGCAGCAAATAATGTCGCGGGAGATGAACATATCGACGGTATCCATTTCTCGCATCATTAAATGTGACTTGGGACTTCGGGCTTACAAAAGACACACGGGGCATCTACTTACGGCGGCGTTAAAGCAGAAACGGAAGCAAAAATCAAAAGCATTGATTCGCCAGTACGCCAAAAACCGCCACAGAAAAATTATGCTTACTGACGATAAAATTTTTACTGTGGAGGATTCGTTCAATAAACAAACTGATAGAGTCTATGCTCAGTCATCTCTGCAAGCAAATAAATTGGTTCCTGGAGTTCAGAGAGGTCACCATCCTGCTTCTGTGATGGTATGGTGGGGAGTCGCCTGTGATGGGGTCACCAAGCTTCATTTCTGCGAAAAAGGTGTTAAAACTTCGGCAAAGGTGTACCAATCTGACGTTTCAGAAAAGGTTGTGAAGCCATTAAATAGCACATTATTCAAAAACGAGCCGTGAACCTTTCAACAGGACTCTGCCCCAGCCCATAAGGCAAAAACCACTCAAGACTGGTTAAAAAAAAATTTACCAAACTTTATTTCTACGGAAGATTGGCCATCGGGTAGTCCATACCTGAATCCTTTAGACTATAAATTGTGGTCCGTTTTAGAAGGCATGGTCTGCACTACTCACCACAAAAATTTGGAATCGCTTAAGCGTGCACTTATCCGCGCAGTGGACAATTTCCCCATGGAGGTCGTGCGTACTGCAATAGACGATTGGCCGGTCAGACTTCGGTCGTGTGGGAAGACAAATGGCGGCCATTTTGAATAATTTTTTTTTTTTTTGTTATATTCTTCAATATTTAAAAAACCAAAATAAAAGGAAAAATTAAAAACCTCTTGTTGTTTGTTTCTTATCAAGAAAAAACCGTGTGTCAGAATAATTGAAAGTACTAGGTATTTATATTAATACAATAATATCAATAAAATAAGTTATTAATTTTGAGATCATAAGTTACTATATTAAAAGTTCTTGTATATATATATTTATTCCCTTTCACTCCTCGAGGGAGCATAGACCATAAAAAATTTCTTGTATACTTTGCAGTAAATAATTTTTTAGAAAGGTTTTATATAGTAAAATTCTATTTATATTTTTCAAGAATTATGGCAAATTGTTAAATTCGAAATTACCCATGTATTCAATTCTTTGCTTGGTAATTTCTAATCTACACCAGGCTACAGATAAGTTTGTATTATTTCTAGTATTATGTAAATGTAGATTATCTAAAAACTGAATTGTATGATGACCAATGTTGTGTACACATTTAAAAACATATAGTAACAGCTGCATTTTACATATACCATGAATTGGCAACAATGAATCAAAAATATTATACAATGCCAGTATTGGGTGTATTATTACTATTTTGAGGGCTTTATTTTGCATTCGTTGAAGAGATTTTAATTCACTACTCCTTTTCCAACCATACAATACTGGTAAGTGATTAAAATGACTTTGAGTTAAGCATTATATATTAATAACTTAGTACTACGATCAAATTTATTTTTGAACTTATATAAAAATCGAACAGCTTGTGCAGTTATTGATTTCAAATATTTTATATGTCGAATTCAAGACAGATTTCTTTGAAAATATATTCCCAAATACTTTATAAAACTAACTTCCATAATTTTTCTACCATCAACAAATATACTAAAGTTGATATTGCCGGTACAATAAGGTTTAAATCTAACTAATTGTGTTTTATTGGCATTTAATATAAGTTTATTTATGTTAGTAAACTCCGATATACAGGTTGGTTGAAAAGTTCCTGCGCTCACCAAGAGATGGCACTGCTAGCTCCAAACTATTTTTTTTCTCAAGTTGGTATAACTGTCCTGAGAACACATGCAAAGTTGCAAGTCATTCTGTCAATTCTTTCTTTGTTTACAAGCCATTTGAAGTTGACGTGTCATTGATTTTTTTTAATATGGAAAAAAATTGAATATCGTGTCGTGCAGTCATTAGATTCTTTGTTTTGAAGGGTTTAAAAGCAAAGAAAAAACGCACCGTTGAATTTTGGGCTGGTGAATTTAAACGTGTTTGTACCAGCCTTAAAGACGATCCACGCGAAGGACGACCAAAAACTGCAACCACAGCAGAAATAATTGAGCAGGTACATAATATGGTTAGTGAAGATCCAAGTTTGACTAAGCGTGAAATTGCTAATGCCATAGGCATCTCAAAAGAACGAGTACTTCATATTTTACATGAAGAATTACGTGTGAAAAAACTGTTTGGATTGAAAACAAATTTCTCTGCGTAATTTGGAGCGTTTTAAGCCGAATAAAACAGACTTATTGCGTCGTTTTATAACTATGGATGAGACTTGGATCTACTACCACGATACTAAATTGAAACAAGAACGTTTACAGTGGACTGAAGCTGGTTGTTCAGCTCCAAAGCAGGTGAAGTCACAACGATCAGCAAACAAGGTTATGGCATCAGTTTTTTGGGATGCAAAAGGAATTTTGTTGATTGATTATCTTCAGAAAGGTAAAACAATCAACTCTGAATATTTTTGCAGCTGGGTGAAAAAACTCGTGAGAAAAGACCTGGTTTAAAGAAGAAAAAAATCAGTTTTCATCAAGACAATGCACCTGCTCACAAAAGTGCTTTGACGATGGCTAAATTCAAAGAATTAAAGTACGAATTGCTTGAACATCCACCGTATTCACCAGATTTGGCTCCCAGTGACTACTATCTCTTCAGAAATCTCAAACAATTCCTTCGTGGAAAGCATTTTTCGTCGAGTGAAGAGGCCATAGCAGCCGTAGACGGTTATTTTGCAGAGCTTCCGTAACAAAAACAGTATTCTTTCATTTCGAGCGCAGGAACTTTTCAAACAACCTGTAAGATTGTATGGGTAAAATTGGCAAATATCATCAGCGTAAATAAAAAGATGACCTGACAGACCAAGGTTTTTTATATCATTTAGGTAGATCATAAACAACAATGACCCAAGCACACTTGCTTGCGGTACTCCATATACAACTGAGTCAAACGAGCTCTTATAGCTAATTTGAACAAATTATTTTCGATTTGTTAGGTAACTTCTTATAAGCAATAATAATCTTCCGCATATTCCATAGTAGCCAAGTTTTTGAGTAAGTATTTCGTGGTCTATGAGATCAAAAGCTTTGGTGAAATCATAGAAGATACCAGCTACATCCTTACTTCCTCCATCCAAACTTTTACAAATGAAATTAACCACGTTCAAAACTGCTTCCTCGGTACCACATCCTTTTCTGAAACCATATTGGAAATCATTTAGCATATTATTGTTTTGCATATATGCAGAAATTTTATTATGTAAAAGTCTTTCAAAGACGTTAGCAATGATTGACAAAACTGCCATAGGTCTTAACATGCACTTCTTTTATTTGGGCATTGGAATTTTCCAAAATAGATGGATATATGCCACTAGCGATCACATTATTAAAAATGTTTACCAAATAAGGTACTAAAACCTGGCATTGTACTTAAATTTTAGGTGATATATTATCATTCCTTTAACTCTTATTTAACTTCAAGTTTGCGATAATTTTGTGTTGTACGGTTTAACTGAAAAGTATTATTATGTTGAATTAAAGTTCTTAAAGAATTCCAGGAATCTGTTGATGATTAATCAATTTGTACTCTTAAATTCTTGATGGATTGTAGAAAATGTTTATTAAAAGTTTTAGCTTTTTGAAAATCATTTAAGATTTGTCCACCACTTGTGTTTTTTAAGTTTATAGATATATTTTGTTGTCTACCGAGGGTTTTATTTAGAAATTTCCAAGACTTTTTTGGATCGTGCTGAATTTCAAATAGATTGTCTTTATAAAACTTGTTCATTAACTCTCTACTTGCTTTTTTAATTATATCACTGATGCCTCTTACTCTTCCTTCAATATCACAATTACCAGGTTGGAAATTTTCATGTTGAGGTCTAAACATATATACACATTTGAGCTTTTCCTGTTAAATATTTATTTAACGTAAAGTAATGTAATATAATTCAATGTGTTGCAAAAAATGTTAGAGAAAGAAAATTGCGTTTTACAAAGTTTTTGTTACCTTAACAAACAAAAAAAAAAACAGCAATGACTTGTTAAAATACCTTGAAAACGAATGAAAACTCATACTTATAACTAACTCAAAGAATATGCTACCATTTTCAGTGGTTAAACAAATATTGTAGAAAATATATTTTTTTTAATATCAAATAGGATTCCTACACTCAAAAAAAAGTTAGTAAAAAAATTTGTAAACGGTTTTCAATCCCACTTTACAATTTTTGTACTGATTTTTAGTACAAAAATTATTTTTTTACATTTTACAAATTACAAAATTCTTACAGATTATTTACAAATTTTTGTTGCTAATTTTAGAAATCATTTTACAAATTTTTGAAAACTGATTTGCTAAAATTAGCAAAAAAAAATACTAATTTTAAAAAAGTGGATTTTTAAGAAAATGTTATTTCTAATTAAAACTTACACCTACAAACTTAAATTGCCTTAAAATGTTACATAGATTAAAAGAAGGATCGGAAATGAAGATACTGAAAATCGACCTTAAAAGTAAAAAAATTTACCAAAATATTTTTCAAAACAGAAATTACCAAATTAAAATAAAATGATAAATTCGTTTATGTTTTTACAATTTTTTAGCATTTAATTTTTTTTTTTTTAATTTTGAAAAAAAAAATAAATAAAAAAGTTTTGATGCTCGATAAAAAAATAATTTTGAAATTTTGTACTGATATTAATATTATTTAGTAATTTTTTTTTTGCTAATTTTAGCTGATTTTAAATTTCACTTTACAAAAAGTTTACTAAAATTTTGTAGCAGCTACTAATTTTTTCTACATACTAATTTCTTTATACTACACGTCAGCAGAAGCTGGGCTCAAATTAGCAATTTTTTTCTTTTGCCAATTTTAGCTGATTTTAAATTTCACTTTACAAAAAGTTTACTAAAATTCTGTAGCGGCTACTAATTTTTTCTACATACTAATTTCATTATACTACACGTCAGCAGACGGGCTCAAATTAGCAAAATTTCTCGTAATAACAGCAAAGTTTTCAGTTGCGATTGTAGACATTTTTTTGATGAGTGTAAGGAAGTAAAAAATACTCTTAAATTCCAAAGTATTACAGTTTAAAAATAAATGGGAACCCTTAACGTATGAGCAATATTTAAGAATAAAGTATCAATCATACGCCTGGAATTTTTGCAAAAACGGAGATCTCTTAACGTATGAGTAATATTGTGGAAAAAAATATTAATCATACGTATCATTAATAGTATAAAAAAATTGTTTAAGGTTTACAAAAATTTTCTTATTCACTTAATCACTGAATATACTCGATCATAAAATGAGCTTCTACAAATTTGAATACAATTCCTTGATCACTTTAAGTTTGCGTGGTTTATTTGCAAACCTAGGGAACCCTTAACGTATGAGTGATTTTGAAGTATAAAATATTAATCATACACCTTGTATTTCTCTATTGAATACCTATAAATATCTATATATTTTTAACTTTTCTATAAATTTTGCAATTTTGTATACGATACATTTTCTAAAATTCTTTGAATTTTTATAGATTTTACTATAAAGTTTTATTTTGCTACCAGTTCAACAACAACAACAAAAAAAAAGTTGCTCATTAAAAAGTTTTGTTTTATTTGAACTTCAAGATATACAATAATATAAAAGTTACTATGTATTCTCCATAAAACAAAGAAATACTAAAAAAACAAAATTTGTTTAATACTACACCAAAATAAAATTTGTAAGTTTTATTTCTTAAACAATTGAAATATAAAACAAAAAAATTTTAATTTAAAAATAAAAAATAACAACTCAATAAGTTCACCCACCCTTAACCAGCAAACCAACACTTTCTTAAAAATGAAACAAACAAAAAACACACAATAAAACAAAATTCAATACTGCGTGACCAATGGCATCAAAATTAGAAAACATTACTTTTCAACTCAATGACATTTTTTTTTCTTGTTTCACAAGTTCTTATTTTGCAATATTGTTGTAACGTGCTTCAATGACATTTTCAATTATCGCTACAAACCGATAATAACAAAGTTGCTGTTTTGAAAGAAATATAAATTTTTGTGTTACAAGTTTACAAGAGTCATTGAATATTAAGAAATTCAAAAAAGAACACAACAGAAAATTTATAATTCAAGGTTGCACAAATTATAATTAAAAGATTTTAGCTCAAAGTTGTGTTCTTTTTAAAAAGCGAGATATTTTGGAAAAACAAAACTTTGCATGTATAATAGTTATGAACACTTTTTCTATATTTTTTTTTGAAAAATAAACTAAACTTAGAAAATATTATAATTTACTTTTATGGTCACTGCTGTATCAGTTAACCCTGTAACACTACAATTTCAATATGGCAAGAACAATAATACATCAAAAATTTTTTTTTAATTTCACACAGTCTATAGACACATTTTGTCTTAATGAACATATGTGTGTGTGTTTTTGAAGTTTTTGCAATTTGAATTAAAATAACAAATTGGAAATTTTTGTTTTAACTTAGTAAAAACAGTTAATTACATAATATTTTGAGCGTACTTCCTAAAAAAGAATGTACTTTTGATAAAAAAAAAAATACTTTGCTAATAAAAAGCACTTTTCATATAAAAGGTACTTTTTTACCAAAAAGTGTTTTTTTTTTTGTTATAAAAGGTAGTAAAATTTACTTTTTTAATAAATGTTACTTTTATTAATTAAAGGTACTTTTTCCATAAAAGTTACTTTTTCCATAAAAGGTACTTTTTCCATAAAAGGTACTTTTTCCATAAAAGTTACTTTTTCCATAAAAGGTACTTTTTGCATAAAAGCTACTTTTTCCATAAAAGCTACTTTTTCCATAAAAGGTACTTTTTCCATAAAAGGTACTTTTTCAATAAAAGGTACTTTTTTCATAAAAGGTACTTTTTCTATGAAAGGTAGTTTTTTACAAAAGATACTTTTTAATAAAATGTACTTTTTTAATAAAAGGTACTTCTTTAATAAAAATTACTTTTTCCATAAAAGGTACTTTTTTTAATAAAAGGTACTTTTTTAATAAAAGTTACGTTTTTAATAAAAGGTACTTTTTAATTAAAAGGTACTTTTTAATTAAAAGGTACTTTTTAATAAAATGTACTTTTTAATACAAGGTGATTTTTAATGAAAGGTACTTTTTAATAAAAGGTACTTTTATAATATTGTAAGAGATATTTATTTTATAAAGGTACTTTTTTTAATAAAAGGTACTTTATTAATATTGTAAAAGATACTTTATTAACAAAAGGATCTTTTTAAATAAAAGGTACATTTTGATACAAGATACTTTTTCAATAAAAGAATCATTTTTGAAAATAAAAGGTACATTTTTGAAAAAAAAAATACTTTTTGGAAAATACTTTTTGAATAAAAATAATTAAAAAAGGGTACTTTTAAATAAAATACCTTTTTAATTAAATGTAAATTTTTACTAAAAGGTACTTTCTTAAGTAGGGATACTTTTTGATAAAAGGTACTTTTTTAAGTAAGGGTACTTTTTTAATAAAAGGTACTTGTTCAATAAGAGATACTTTTTAAATAAAAGTTACTTCCTAAGTGAAAGGTCCTTTTTTAATAAAAGGTATTTTTTTAAGTGAAGGTACTTTTTAAAGTGAAGGTACTTTTTAAATAAAAGATAATTTTTAATAAAAGGTACTTTTATAATAAATGGTACTTGTTCAATAAAAAATACTTTTCAAATGAAAGTTACTTCCTAAGTGAAAGGTCCTTTTTTAATAAAAACTACTTTTTTATTAAAAGGTACTTTTTCATTAAAAGTACTTTTTTAAGAAAAGGTACTTTTTTAATAAAATTTACTTTTTTAATAAAATTTACTTTTTTAATAAAAGGTACTTTTTAAATAAAAGGTACTTTTTTAATAAGTGGTACTTATTTAATAAAAAGTACTTTTTTAATAAAAGGTACTTTTTAATGAACAGTACTTTTTTAATAAAAGGTACATTTTTAATAAAAGGTACTTTTTTAATACAAGATACTTTTTTAATAAAAGGCATATTTAAAAATAAAAGGTACATTTTTGAAAAAAAAGAATACTTTAAAAAAACTTTTTGAATAAAAATAATGTTTTCAAATTAAAAACAAACTTTTTAAATTAAAAGAAACATTTTTAAAAAAGAAATCTTTTTAAAATTAAATAAAACTTTTTGAATTAAGAGAATCTTTTTAAATAAAAAACAAACCTTTTGAATAAAAAGCAACTTTTTAAATAATGGAGTTATTCCGTTATTATTTGAAAAGTTGTCACATCGAAATATGCAAATCTAACATATTTAGAAAGGAAGAGTCACAAAATTTTAAATTTTCCTAAAGGTATATACAAAAATTTACCTAAATATAATTTCAATTAATATTAAAAAATGATTTTTTAACTAAAGAGTTTTTTAACTTAAGAGTGTAACCAAATTTCATTTGTTTTTAGATCAAATTTCCTAATTTAGTTTATTCTTTATAAATTTGTTCCATTTAAATACTCATTGCTCAATTAAGGTTTAATAAAATGCGTGTTATTGCAAGTTAACTAATATAATTTTGGGCGTTGAATTTAAACCTTTTTTTTAACCATTAATTCGTACACGCAACTATTTTGATATTTTGCAATTATTTTATTATAATGCTAATCTTTACATTTCTTTAGATTTTTTTATTTTTACTTACTTGATTTTTATAATGATAGTAATTTTCAACACATTTCAGCTAAATTCCAAATGGTCATAATATAAATCCCACTAATTTGTTGCTGGTGGTACAGTAACACTCTGTTTTCAACATTCTACTTAAGTTTTTAGTATGTGTTTATTTACCGTTGCGTGTTGACATCATTTTACGTTTGCAACTGGTAATTAAATGGTTTATGGTTTTTCATTTTATAACGTTTCACAATTAACTGAATAATTTATACAAGTTTTTAATGAAGTCTATTTGAAAATACATTAACAATTTGTGTTTTAATTGCAAAGATAATTATAAGTTAAAATTTTTTTTTTTTCATTAATTTTAAATTTTAAACGTTTTTCGTTGTTATGAATGTTTTTTACTTTAAAATGGGGTCTCTGTGCGTATGAGTTATATGGATTCTTTAAATAATAATAATAATCATACGCAATCAGGTATTACAGTAACACAGAAGATCTTTGCATTGCTAGGAAGTCGATTAAAAAACTTAAACAGTTTTATTTATAATTTTCTACAAATATAAACTCGAAAATATTCAAATAATTTATTTTGACGATCTTATATATATATAGACTTTTTTTAAAATCTTGTGTATATCTGTTAAACTCTTTTAGAAAATATCCTTAAATTTAAATGTACTAAAAAATATTAAATCCTGCGCACTATTTCTCTTTTCTCTCTCTCATATATTTGCCGCTTTATGGTAAACAATAGTACAATATTTTTTTTTTTTTTTTAAATTGCATTATTTTTGTAAAGTAAATTTTTATGCTTCTTTCATACATTTACATGCACTTATGCAGGTTACATGTTCAACAAATATTTGCCATACGATAATTTGTGGTCTCCACACATATGTGTGCTGTTGCAAACAACAAAAAAAACTATCGTTGCTTTAACGTTGTAGAAGCAAGCTTATGATGACAGTGGGAATAATATTTTTGCTATAAAAATTTTTTTTTTATATTTGGAGTGTCTCCCTTATTTTTTAACAGTCAATTCCTAAAGCATTTAATTTTTAATTTTCTTAGAAAAAAAAATTCAAAAAATGCAGCTTATCTCCTCTAAATTACACAAAAATAATATGGCCATTCTCTTAACATCACTCTTCTAAATTTTAAAGAATATCTCTTAAAGGATAAAATTGATATCGTGCGAAAAAAAAAGTAATCGAAAAATAGTGCACATTTATACCCCCCATACCATCGCCACTATAAATAATGTGACTGTATATTACATACATGGGACTAGTTGATTGAGTGTACTGAACAGATTCTAGATCTCAATGAAAAAATAGAGGTATTCACTAACAAAATCCATGGATAAATTTTAAAGTCATAGCCAATTATATATTGGAAATTTTTACAAAATTTCCACAAATATTTATTATATAGGGTGTTTTTTCTAGAGGTTAAGAACTTTTATTTGAAAAAAAAACACATAAAGACTTACAAAATGATTTATTTTAAATTCTTAAGTGTTTTGGCATTTAGTATTAAAAAAAATATTAACCCATGTGTAACGGAACCACCTTTTCTAAAGCGCATACGAAAGGACCAATTTTCAATTTTTTATTCGGTTAAAAGTGACAACCAAAAATTTATTTTTTTTTATTATGACAAAATAGTCTTTCCCAAATGATTTTTGCGATAATCTTAAACAAAAAAAAATTACCTTCATAAAAAATGACTTATTCGTATTGCAAATGTAGGGCAGTAGAAAAAATTACGCCATTAACAGTCAAAAAAACTTAAAAATGTTCACCACTTTTGCTCATAAATTGGTCCATACAAGAGAATGAATTTTAATGATAAGACTTAAGTATTAAAATAATTAATTGCCATTAAATATACTTTCAATTGGAATAATTTTTTTTTTTTTTTATTTCGTAAGTTTGTGTTTTATTAAAAAAAAAAACCCTATACCACCGCACGTATGATTATTATTATTAAATTGTTTACTGAAATAGTCACTCTGTGCTTAACATAAAATATAAAAAAAAAAATAGTTTTTATCAAACTTAAATTTTTTACGATCTTTACAAAAGTTCCTTTTTTGGGTAATATTTAAAATAAGGTATTTTCCTTCTTAATTTCCAGAAAGAAATCTTCAATAATTTTGTAAACTAGTGTAACTTGTCAGTAATAAAATATTAACAATAGACAGACTTAACTTTTACAAAGTCACTAAAATTTCGTAATATGGAAATATTTCCGTTTTCTAATTTTATATAAAAGTTTCTTTAATTTATAAACTTTTATTAAATTTTTAACTTCCCAGGTGAAAATGTTCGTATATGGTAATAAAGGGTGGTTAAATTTTAAGGGCTGATGTTGAATGTGAACCACACCTAAACGTCAAGTTTTTTTCTCCATTTCATTTGACATTTCTCAATTTCAGACTAACTCAATTTGAACCATGGCAAGATACACAATCGAGCAACGCGTTAAAGTAATTCAGGCTTATTATGAAAATGGGCGTTCAAATCAAAATGCATTTCGTTCACTTCGTGATTTTTTTTGGTCAGCATAATCGACCAATTGTGTCTGCAATCGGGAGAATTGTGGGCAAATTTCAGCAAACCGGGTCTGTGAAAACACCTGTGCATGGTCGGCCAGTTCGTTCTGCGGAAAACATTGCTGTTGTTCGCGATAGTGTGTCATGAGTTCGGCCAAGCATTAGCCGTGAATGGTGTTCGCTATCGCGAGATGATAACGAACTTATTGTGGCCAGAAATTGAGGATGAGACCCTGGACGATATGTGGTTTCAACAGGACGGTGCCACTTGCCACACAGCTAACAAAACAATGGCTCTTTTGCGCGACAAATTCAATGGCTGTGCTATCTCATGTGATTTGACACCGTTGGACCAAGATCATGTGATTTGACACCGTTGGACTTCTTTCTTTGGGGTTATTTGAAAGAAAAGGTGTATGTCGATAAGTCAGCAACAATTCAAGAGCTAAAGGATGAGATAATTCGGCACATTAACGGTATAGAACCTCAATTATGCCTCAGCCTCATCGAAAATTTGGACTATCGGATGAAGGTGTGCCGCCGAGGTCGCGGCGGCCAATTGACCGATATTTTGTTCCATACATAATTGAACCAGACCATATTATTATAATAAAAAGAAATGACAATAATTTCCTAAATAATTTTTGTTTTATTCAAAATCAACATCGGCCCTTAAAATTTAACCACCCTTTATATGGCCACATACATGGGTTTATATATTATTGCATACATGCGCGGCTCGGTAATTTGAGGTTATATGGTCATATATGCTCATATATGCTCTTATATGCTCATATATAGACATGTATGAATGTTCACATATGGTTTGGATTGATTGCTCCAACTGAGATTTGTAATTATCCTCACGGAATTAATTATATATGATTGTTTACCCAATAGAATTTATTTAAAATATTTATATATTAAATACACCGTTTTCAATTAAATATTAAAAATATTTATTTTTATTGAAAACAAAATAAATCAATATTTTAATTTAATACAAAACATTATATATAGCATTAGATTTTAACTGATTGTTTACAAAAAATGTAATAGAAATGAGGAGTTATCGAAAGTAAGATTCCTCGGATTGCTGTACATATACTCACAAATTGTTTTTCTAGAGATATATAATTTTTTTTTAAGCTGTCAGATTCTAATACTTTTCATAGGATTCTCACAAAGCTTTGCCTCTTAAAACACTTTCTTTTATGGGAATATTTATATTAAAATGAAGTCATCTCGGAATAATAAAACTGTAAAGAATATATGTATGTATTTTTTTATTCTTCGTACATCATCATTTGAAAACTTTAATAACTTTTTAATCCATATTGATACATGTTTCTTATACCATTATAATTATTTCCATCCGGTTTTCTTCCTTTAGCATTAAAATTTTTGAAATGTTTCGTGAAGATATTTATTTCTTTTTTACATTTAAATTTGTATTTATTTTTTATCTTGATTTTTTATTTTTGTAATTTTATTTTTTTGACATTTGGAAAATAACCGCTAAAACAAGTACTTGTTATCGAGTCTAAATCAAAGTAAATGACTTTTAATGTGATTCATTGAATTCATGTCTTGCCAAAATGACAATCTGTATTAAAGATCTTTGAAATATGGTTAAAGTTTATTTTGGTTATGTGTTACTTTGCTAGGCGTCGAAAATTACTAAAAGTTTTATGTCCTTACCAATTTTCGCTTAAGATTTCGAACTGGATCTTAAATTGAAAAAAAAAATAATATAAATAAATTTTGCCATTATATATGGTCATATCTAATAAAACATAAAACCCATAATGGAATAATATATGTATTCATATATTAACATACAGGTTGGTTGAAAAGTTCCTGCGCTCGAAATGAAAGAATACTGTTTTTGTTAGAAATATATTTTTTTATTCAATATAATCTCCTATAACCTCAATACACTTGTTCCAATGATCTTTCAATAATTTTGTCCCATCCTTATAATGGTTTTCCGGAAGCTATGCAAAATAACCGTCTGCGGCTGCTATGGCCACTTCATTCGACGAAAAATGCTTTCTACGAAGGAATTGTTTGAGATTTCTGAAGAGATAGTAGTCACTGGGAGCCAAATCTAATAAATACGGTGGATGTTCAAGCAATTCGTACTTTAATTCTTTGAATTTAGCCATCGTCAAAACACTTTTGTGAGCAGGTGCATTGTCTTGATGAAAAATGATTTTTTTCTTCTTTAAACCAGGTCTTTTCTCACGAATTTTTTCATCCAGCTGATCCAAAAGGCTGCAATAATATTCAAAGTTGATTGTTTTACCTTTCTGAAGATAATCAATCAACAAAATTCCTTTTTCATCCCAAAAAACTGATGCCATAACCTTCTTTGCTGATCGTTGTGACTTTACCTGCTTTGGAGCTGAACAACCAGCTTCAGGC
Source organism: Eustalomyia histrio (assembly GCA_949748255.1). Taxonomy (NCBI): domain Eukaryota; kingdom Metazoa; phylum Arthropoda; class Insecta; order Diptera; family Anthomyiidae; genus Eustalomyia; species Eustalomyia histrio. The sequence continues at coordinate 142,240,806 of OX456526.1, read as the reverse complement.
TACTGTAAATGTTCTTGTTTCAATTTAGGATCATGGTGGTAAATCCAAGTCTCATCTATAGTTATAAAACGACGCAATAATTCGGTTTTATTCGGCTTAAAACGCTCCAAATTACGCTGAGAAATTTTTTTTCGATCCAGTTTTTGTTGAATTGTTAATGTGTGCGGCACTAACTTTCCAAACAGTTTTTTCATACGTAATTCTTCATGTAAAATATGGAGTACTCATTCGTCTGAGATGCCTATGGCATTAGCAATTTCACGCTTAGTCAAACTTGGATCTTCACTAACCATATTATGTACCTGCTCAATGATTTCTGCTGCGGTTGTAGTTTTTGGTCGTCCTTCGCGTGGATCGCCTTTAAGGCTGGTACGACCACGCTTAAATTCACCAGCCCAAAATTCAACGGGGTGTTTTGAAGGTGAGAACTCCTTATACACTTCTAACAATAGTTCATAAGTTTCCTTTGCTTTTAAACCCTTCAAAACAAAGAATCTAATGACTGCACGATATTAAATTTTTTCCATATTAAAAAAAATCAATGACACGTCAACTTCAAATGGCTTGTAAACAAAAAAAGAATTGACAGAATGACTTGCAACTTTGCATGTGTTCTCAGGACAGTTATACCAACTTGAGAAAAAAAAAAGTTTGGAGCTAGCAGTGCCATCTCATGGTGACCGCAGGAACTTTTCAACCAACCTGTATATGGCATATACGCATCAATATATGGACCTATATATTTTCCCATATTTGCTCATGCATGAAACCTTATATGCTTATACTTGACACCATATATTACGATGTATGAACATATATGACCAAATTCACATACGTTTTAACCAAATTTTTTGTTACCCATGTAAAAATCGAAATATATATGAGCATACATGATCATACATGGGCCTGTATATGGTCATATACGTCCATACATTGTTCAATATATGACATGATTATATTATATACATGATTTCATACATGACTATATATCTTCGGATCTGAAATTTGAGGGTATATGGACGTATATGATCATATACGAGCATACTTGAATAATGTATGAGCATGTATGATGATATATGCACATATATATAAGATATATGGTCATATATGAGATAATGTATGGACGTATATGACCATGTATGCCCATGTATGATCATGTATGTTCATATATATTTCGATTTTTACATGGGTATTTCAAATATTTTTATATCCTACATATACCACTATGTGGTCAGAGTATATTAATTTTGTATTGATGTTTGTAATAACAAAAAAAATTCCAGTATCCAGACAACTCAGAATCACTTTAAATTGCTAAATCGATAACCGTCTGCCTGTGTATGTATTCTTGAAATTTGGTACTCTGACTCATATCGGTCCAAAGACGAAATCTGTTAATTTTGCTTATAATCGGTCCATTTTTAAACTTAGTATATAAAGTATATAAAGGTCCCCATTAAATTTTCGTAGCGGTATACTAGTTGACATTTAAATCGGACGCTATAGTCGGCATGTCCGACTTTAAGTTATGTAAAATTTTATCATGTTTTTTATCAATTCTATTCAGTTAATTTATTCATTATTGCGATTTCAATGTCATTTATAACGTGTTCTTCTTTTGCAAAATATTTAACTACTAACTAATACAAATGCATTCATTTCAATTTTAATAACAATAAAAAATTCCCAAGTATGTTCTAGTGAAGTAAGGTTATTTAAGTATGTTTTCGTGTCTGTTTTAACGTGGCTTTGTATACGAGTGTCTGTGTTAGTTTAAACCCAATGAATGGCCAACAAACAGGTCGTTACCTGATACTTAAAGCCTGACAGAATGCATACACAGGTATTCTGAGGGTTACACACACACACACTATATACAATACATCCATACACACATATCTACAACTAACAAATCCTTGTTTATATTACTATGAATCACCTGCATACCATACCGTATACTACAACTCTATACTATATGTGTTATGAAGTACAATTATAATTTATTATTTATGAGTCTTTTTTTTTTTTTTGTTTGTGTGTTGTTTTGATGCATTTGCATTATGATGATGAAAATGATGATGTTGATGTAAAATTTTGAGGTACATCATCTATATATGGCATATACCAGTGAAAATAGTTTATTTATATATAAAAATATGCACTCATAATATAATAAATGACTAAAAGTTTTTATAGGTTTGCAAACAAAAAACCTCAAATGAAAATTTTCTGTAGCATATATTAAGGCTACAAATGCGGGCATTACTTTTCAAAAAAAAAAAAAACTACACCATGTTTAAATATGCAATGTGTATGTGTGTATGTGTAATAAATGAATACATCATCATAAAATGTTATTTTTTTTTTTTTAGTTTGTTTGCAGAACCCTCTTTCTAACCAGCATAATAAATGTGTTTATTATTTAAACATATTCAGTTTTCGTGTGATTATATCAATTTATTCCATTTTACAATTTTTTCTATACATATTTATTTTCACAAAATTTATGTTGCCTACTTTTTGGGGGTTTTTTTTGTTATATTTTCGTTACTATAAATTGTATTGAAAGGATGCCATAATTTGTCATTTGTTTAGACGCCACGCAAATGGCACACACACATACACACAACCACAATAACAACAAAATAATATTGTAATAACACAAATCTACATAATTTCAACAAATATTTTATTGGAAAATTTATTATCTTTTTTCCATACGCATTATTTAAGTTTCACTCCAATGACATGTATTGTTTGTGTAAGCTAAAATGGGCATTTTGTTTGTGTGCAAGTGTAAAAATATTGTGTGCGTGTGTGTTTCTGTGTTGAAATGTGTATAAATTTCGCGCATTATTTTAGGCTCTAGTTAGCATTAGTTTTAACACAATACCATCATGTTATATGTGGGGAATATATTTTTAATATTAAGCTTTAAAATTATTTTGAAAGCTAAACCGAATTTTATAATACACTAAACTAAAAGATAGAGATTATATGCCAAAAAAAATTATCGATAAAATATTAATGAGATCGATGTGTACTGATGAAGTCGATGTATTTAAATATACTCATTTAATCGATACATATTTACGATATCGAAAAATATTGATAAAAATCGTTCAATATTAATATAATCGAAAAAAATTCATTGATATTGATAAAAATCGAAAAATATTTGTAAAATCGTTGCATATTATATAATCGATAATCAAAAAAAAATCGATAAATATTCTAATAACCGATAAAATTCTATAAATATTGATATAATCGCATATATTTACTTAGAATACTGTTCTACCTTAAATCCAAAAAATCTGATAGAATTGATTAATTTATAAATATCCATAAAATTGATAAACATCTGTCAAATTGTTTCAATAAACTTATTAAAACGATTTAATTTTTCTGTGAAAATTTGAGATGTCTTTGAAAATATTACATGTAAAAAAAATCGATAACAAATATGACGTATTCTTTCTTATGCAAAACCGTTGTCCGTTTTATTTTAGCTTATTTGGTTTTCATCATTTACAGTACTCCAAATAAAAAGTATCGATAAAATCGATATATTTTGATAATAGCGTTGAAGATCGCAGCAATCGATAAATCTTAAATTGAGAAAAATTTTTTTATTTTAAGTTATTATTGTAAACAGATCACAATTTCCTACAAATATGTATATGTGAATATAAATGGTTACACATGATTTTATATATGATCATACATGACAATACATGATGGCATATGTAAATTCACCTTTCAATATATGACCATACATGACCTTATATGTGGCCATTAGATCGTACCAGAAAAAAAAGAAGTTCGCCATACACCAGCAAATATGAAGCGTTTTTGAAAGGCAATTTCAAAAAAAAATTATTTTTTTGCCGAACGTAGGGGTCGCTTTTTTAAATTTTTCTTAATATTTTCCGTTTTTACAGTCCGATCTTAAAGCGTGATATGTCGATTTTTTTTGTCTCGGGGAGACCAATATTTGCTCTAAGGTCCAATGGACCGCAAGCGCTCCGTTCTAGTACTTACCCCCCAAATATCTGTTCCTATCACCCATATGTGCCACCCTAATGTCAGAAAATTAAAGCTCGCAAGAAACCATAAAACTTTTGATAAGAACGTATTTTGACACAAGAACATCAATATATCATACTTTAATATCCGATTGTAAATACTGAAGATATAAGGAAACATTTAAAAATGTGACCCCTACATTCTGCAATAAAAAAATTCTAAAAAAAAAATTTTAAATAGTTGTACTGGAATTATCGAAATACTTCCTTAGCAAACGTTTTATGCTTTTTTGCGAGCTTTAATTTTCTGACATTAGGGTGGCACATTAGGATGGTAGAAAATGATATTTGGGGGTAAGTACTAGAACGGGGCACTTGAGGTCAATGGACCTTAGACCAAAAATATTCTTATCTCTGAAACAAAAAAATCGATATATCGCACTTTAAGATTGGACTGTAAATATTGAAGATATAATGAAAAACTAAAAAAAAAAAAATTTTTTTTCTTAAATGACTTTGCAGCAATACTTTATATTCGAAGGTGTACGGTGCACTTTTTTTTTGCCTGTAAGGTGGTACGCTCTAGTGGCCATATATCTTTGTATCTAAATAGTTAAGATATATGGTCATATGTGATTATATAGGAGCTTATATGAATCATATATTGGCATATATACATCATGCATATGGGAATACATGGTCTTGTATGTTACATGATCATATATGGGAATACATGATCATATACAGCCATTTATGTTCAATGCATGACTATGCATGATTTCATATATGACCATATATCTTCGGATCCCAAATTTGAAGGTATATGGTCATAGATGAATTTATGTATGGTCATATATTGAACATACATGGCCGTATATGATCATGTATTCCCATATATGATCTTATACAGGACCATGTTTGTTCATATAAATCTATTTCGAAGTTTATATAAGAAAATAAAATCTCGAAAAATTTTCTAACCAAATTTCGAACCGATTCTTTTTTAAATAAAAAATTAATTTTCTGTTGTTAATAATTTGAAAAAAATCAGTAAGATTTTAATATTGTTGATATTTGTGAAATGAAATGCAAAAATAAAAATTTCGTTACATTTAGGGATTTATAGAAAATATTTGATTTTTAAAAAATCTATAAATAAATTCGGAATTACGACAACAAATTTTTAAAATGTTATTTTTTTAAATCTATTTTAAACTATGAGCTGTAAGTTAATTTATTTAAAATTATAAAAATTAAAGTATTTAGTGCTATAAAAAAATATGGCAAAAAAGGTGTAGCAAAACCCAGTGAGTAATTTTTACTACCATATAAAGGTTCGTTTGATTGAGGCCCGAAACCAACGCCCTTAAATGGTGAAGCTACATAATAAGTATATAATTTAGTTGAACATTTTAACTATAGAGTTTGATTTGGTATCCATTCTTTATCAGATAAATGTATACATTTTCTTAGGAATAATTTGAATAATCTTAAAATTATCCAACATCTATGTAACCAAACATTCCCTTAAATCTAATATACCAACCAAAAGAGATAATACGAAAATATATATTTTTGATGTAACCTTAAATACACGCAAAAGTTTTATTTTGCGTTATGGCGTGTATTTTTATTTTGACACAGTTTAGTTGCCTAAATGATGCATAAATTTAAACGCATATTCTTTAACACCAACACTTATACACTCACTTGCTTACCCTCATTTGTACACACAGACACCTACACACACACACCCACAAATATATCAACGTTTGGCATGTCACTGTATATCATAAGTTAAAAACTATAATAAACACACACACATACACCCACAAACATGCATATTCTCACATACTTATTAATGCACAACATATTTGATGTTTTAGCCTTTTCTATGTATTAGTTTGTTCTTACTATTTTCAGTTGAAGGCTAAAAGAGTCAGGAGGCATAACACATAAATTGGTATTAGTGCGTGAAGTTAACATAAAAAAAAATGTCACAAAATGTTAATAATTTCATATATTGTTGTAGTTGCTATTTGTATACATTTTTTTTTTTTTTTTTGTTTTTGTAAATATTGTCAGCTATGATGGGTAAGGCACATTTTGTTGCGCTGATGATGTCGTTTTTAGTTTTGTATTGAGTTATATTTGATATTTTTTCTATTTTGTTGCCTGTTTTTCTGTTTTTTTTTTTTTTTTTTTGGTGACTGCCTATAACTGTCACCGTTATGGTTTGGTAAGTGTGATATATTTTATAGTCGTTTGTTATATTTTACGAGTGTAAAGCTTAGATTTTGTATATATTTGGCTGGTGTGATTATTAATGCGTAATGGCATTTATTGTACCGTGTAATGGTAAATTATGATTCATACTTACGTGCAAATATATAATATATGAAAATTGTAGAATTTATAATAAAAATTTATGTTATATTACCTTGAAATATTAAGGAATAAGGTTATACAAATGTATACAAATAATTAAATATAATTTAATGGTAAAAAAATATATATGTTATATAATTTTAAATACCTTTTAATATGCAATATTTTGGAATAAATTAGTTTTCTTAATAACCAGTCCTACTGTCGCCTACAATCCTATAATTTTTAAAACCTGTCACCGTGAATCAAGTCCATAGAAAAAGCAAAGAAAAATAGTTACAGAATCGATGAAGGTTCATACGAAAAAAGAAATCATCCCCAGGAATTTTTGCTTATCTGTATTTTTTGTCTGCTGACGTGTAGTACAATGAAATAAGAAGAAAAATTAGTAGCAGCTTCTAAATTCTAGTAAACTTTTTATAAAGCGGAATTTAAAACTGGTTTGCTAAAATCAGCAAAAAAAATTACTAAATATGTGACCTTCTCCGAGAAAAGGCACCTAGTGTGTGAAAATAAAATTTTGAGAAAAACGCATTTAAAGTTTCATAACACATTATCACTGTGAACACACCTTCAGTTGGGAGATGCGATTTGGTTTGGTTAGTTATGATTGGGTGCCGACTTTGGTGACGTCATGCCTATGTGGTGACGTATTTTTTTCGCTTTTACTGTGACAATCAATACCTTCGCTAATGTAGCTGCTCTGTTCGTTTTTAGCTATCTGTTTTCCCAAGTTCGTTTTGTGCGTTTTTATGGGGTAAATAAATTTTTATCAGAAATCTAACTCATTTCATCTTATTTTACTTACACCCTTTTAGGTACCATAATCGACTCTTAAGTCCAAACCCGTTTTTTGACACACTAGGTCCCTTTTCTCGGAGAAGGTCACATATTATTGTGAATATTAGTACAAAATTTTAAATTTATTTTTTTTTTTATTTCATTTATTTTTTTCAAAAAATATTTTATACAAAATTAAAAACAAAATCAAAGGCATAAAAATCTTAAAAATTTGTATTGAAATTTAAAAATATTTTAGTCAATATTTTTTTATTTTTAAGGTTAAATTTTAATTGTTTTTAAGGCCGATTTTTAGATTTTAAAAAACTTTTTAGTACTATTTTAAGTGGATTTCCTATTTTTAGACATAAGTCGGTATATTCACTTCCGATCTTTTTTTTAATCTATGAAACATTTTAAGGCAATTTAAGTTTGCAGGTGTAAGTTTTAATTAGAAATTACATTTCCTTCAATATCCACTTTTTTAAAATTAAAAATGAAAAATTTGTAAAATTATTTTTGAAATTAGCAACAAAAATTTGTAAATATTCTGTAAAAACTCAGTAATTTGTAAAATGTAAATAGCAAAAAGATTTGCTCAATAATATTTTTTTTTTACTAAAAATCAGTACAAAAATAGTAAAGTGGGATTGAAAGGCGTTTACAAATTTTTCTACCAACTTTTTTTTCTGAGTGTACCAAGTAATTAAGGGAGTAAGTAGCACACAAATGGTTTCACTAGATACCAGGTTAATTACTTTTGTTCGAGATGTCCTAAAATTCATGGGTTGTTATTACCCTTTCGCTTACAAAAAAAAGTGAGAATAATGAATTACCAGCATGGTTACTCATAGTGAAGAAATAAGTTGTTACCTACAATAATAAAGTAAGTTGTTATTCTTAAAGTTTTCTTACTTAAGGAAATCGACAAGAATAATTTGAATTTAAATTATAAAAAATTTTTAAAAAATCTTCTTTTTGAACTTAAAAATTTAAGTTCATAATTCAATGCTATTTTTCATAAAAAGGTTTTAAAATATTCAATTTTTTTTTTAAATAAATTTTTCAATGCTATTTTTCATAAAAAGGCTTTTAAATATTAAAAAATTAAAAAAAAATAAATTTTACAGCAGCAGATGATTTTCAATTTTGGTGTAATTTTTTCAAAAAAATTATAAATATAATAATGAAAAAAAAAAACAACTAACAGTAAATCATTATTTTGCATTTATATATAAGTACTTCTTTCACCCATTATCAGTAGGTCAATATATTGTTGTTGAAAGTAATGAAAAAAGTAATGACCTATCATTACATGGTAATCTAGACATTATTACCATGGTTTTCCAGTGTAGTCTGATTATTAAAAATAGTTTTTAGTTTGAGAGCCCTCTTATAATGCATCGGAAATAAAAACTCAAAATAGCGGATACAAAATGGCGCTCGTGAATTTTAGAAAGTAAAGTTGCATGTAAAATATATAATTTCAAATGACTTTGTTTCACTAATAACGAATCTAAAACTAAAAATTTTAAGCATAAAATGGTAATGTCCATATGGCGGTGATTATTTTTAGTTTTATGCAAAATATTCACCGCCCTTTTGGGCCTGCTACTTTGTTTTTAAATGTTTGATTTCAAACACATTATCAGTGAACCAAAGTCATTTACAAATATGTATGTCTTTTAGATCAAACATCAGGCAATTGCAGTCCAATGATAACAACAACTGTGGTCTAGCTTACTCTGGACACTTGGCCGCTTGTACTGGATTATTTAATCCCTTATTGATAAAACTTTGCAATTTAGTTTGTTCTTGGGCAACTGACCCTGATTTTTTTAAATTTCCATGCAAAATTTATTATTGCAAATTATATTTTTTAATACAAATTTTACACTTATATACTTAAAGTTTATGTTTTATACAAAATTTTATAATATATTTATTAAGTTAATTTTTTATAAACGGTAATAAATTTTTTTTCCAGACACATGAAATTCTTAACTTTTTCAAAAAAAAAATAAATGAAACTAAAACAAGAAGAATTTAAACAAATAAAAATAACAAAAAAAAAAAGCAAATATACATGTTCATTTAAAGAAATATAATTTTCTTGTAATTTTACACACAAACAGAATGAAAAACAAAGTAATTTTCTCTTATAATATAGAGGAAAAAAAGAAGAGAAAATATCATGAAAATTTTAAACATAAAAAACTACTCTATTCACATAAGCAAAAAAAATCAAGAAAAAGAACTTAAGTAATATAATTGATCAATATTAATTTTGATAAAAAAAAAATTATTTTGTTAACATAATTTCAATTTAATAGAAATTTTAAAAAAAGTACTTAATTAAAATTATCTTCATATTTTGCATTAAGTGTGAATGGGTTATATAACACTGTATCTTTATGTAACAATTTCACATAAATGCTGCTAGTATAAATTTGGTATTGCAAAGAAAGTCTTAATATATACATTTGACTTTTATTTCAATTCTTTTTTTTTTTTTTTTTGAAAAATACTTTCAAAGTTCCTGTAGAAAAGTTATTTTTACATACATAGCATAAAACCAACATACAATTTTATATATCTGGTACGGTGCACTGTTTGCATGATTCCATATCTGGTGTAAAATCCTCAATTTGTATAGTTGTCTCAAAGAAATTGTAACGCATATGAACAGCAGTGCTGGCTTCTTGTAAGATTTTTTTAGGATCAGCTCCCTCAGCTAAAAAGAAATGACAAAAAAAAAGAAGAAAGAAAGAAAGACAAATGTCAACTATTGGATATTACCATTAATAAGGCTACAAAAAGTATATCAATAAATATGTATATATATATTTTCCTGTTAATAAAATTACATTTCGTGCAATTTTATTTTTAACCCAGCAAAAAAAAAAAAGTCAAAAAAATATTTTGAAGATTCCATTTAAAGCCATACACTCACCAAAAAAAAACTGTTATGGCAAAAGAAAAAAAATTTACTAAATATTATTAATATTAGTACAAAATTTCAAATTTATTTTTTTTTTTTTTTGAGCATCAAAAATTTTTTTTTTTATTTTTTTTTTCAAAAAATGTTTTGGATAAAATTAAAAAAAAAAAAATCAAAGGCTTAAAAATTTTAAAAACAAACGAATTTATCATTTCGTTTTAATTTGATAATTTCTGCTATGAAAAATATTTTAGTAATTGTTTTTTTTTTTTTTTTTTTTTTTGGTTTTAGGTCAAATTTTTAAAATCAGCAAATTTTTTTGCTAATTTTAGCAAATCGGTTTCTTAAAAATTTGTAAAATGATTTCTGAAATTAGCAACTAAATTTTGTAAATATTCTGTAAAAATTCTGTAATTTGTTAAATGTAAATAGCAAAAATATTTGCTAAATAATAATTTGTTTACTAAAAATCAGTACAAAAATAGTAAAATCAGCAAATTTTTTTTGCTAATTTTAGCAAATCGGTTTTTTAAAAATTTGTAAAATGATTTCTGAAATTAGCAACTAAATTTTTTAAATATTCTGTAAAAATTCTGTAATTTGTAAAATGTAAATAGCAAAAATATTTGCTAAATAATAATTTGTTTACTAAAAATCAGTACAAAAATAGTAAAGTGGGATGGAAAACCGTTTACAAATTTTTATACTAAGCATAGAATGTATAATTTTTTTTATTAAAAAAATAAACTAATAATTTCTATTAATAAAAATAATATTTTTGTATTTCAAACTAAGAAATTTTTCTTTAAAAAGAAAATATATAAAAAATTCCAAAACGATTTTTTATAGCGAAAATCCCGAATATTACAAAAGATGGAGAAAATTTATGGTCTTATTTCAGGTTCAATATTTCCAAAATAGAAAAAAAAATACTAAACAAAAACCTGCCAAGGCCGAAAAAATATTAAAATTCGTTTAAATTGAAAAAATTATTGAAATTGAAAAACAAAATAATAATAATAATAATCAAAACTGCTAAAATAATTGAATATCTAATAAAAACTTATTAATAATTTACCCTCTAATTCCAAAACTGAGCCGCTCAAAAAATATGTGTTCATTCAGAAGATAGATTTATATAAACCCATATAAAACTAAAAATATATATGAAAAACATCAAATATATATGATCATGTTGATCAAACCTAGGCATACATGGTCATATAAATGCATGTTTGATTTAATATATGGCCATAGGTGTTCTGATATATGATTATATATCTTCGGATCAGAAATTTGAGGGTATATGGTTATTAGAACGTACCACCTTACAGGCAAAAAAAAAAGTGTACCATACACCTTCGAATATAAAGTATTGTTGAAAGACCATTTGAAAAAACAATATATATTTTTTCCCAAATGTTGAGGCGCCTTTTTAAGTTTTTCGTTATATCTTCAATACTTACAATCCGATCTTAAAGTGTGATATATCGATTTTTTTGTTTCGTGGATAACAATATTTTTGGTCTAAGTTCCAGTCACCACATGTGTCCCGTTCTAGTACTATCCTCACAAATATCATTTCTACCATCCAAATGTGCCACCCTAATGGCCTAATATTAAAGCGCGCAAAAAATCATAAAACATTTGTTAAGGAAGTATTTCGATAATTCCAGTACAACTGTTTTAAAAATGTTTATTATAATTTTTTTTTATTGCAGAATGTAGGGGTCACATTTTAAATGTTTCCTAATATCTTTAGTATTTACTTTCGGCAAAAGAAATATATATATATATATATATATATTTTTTTAAATTGCCTTTCAAAAACACTGTATATTCGCTAGTGTATGGCGAACTATTTTTCTGGTATGCTCTAGTGGTCATATATGATTATATATGACGGGTATACCCTCAAGATATATGATCATATATGAGATCATGTATGGTCATATATTGAACCATGCATGTATACATGTGACCAAGTATGATCACATACAAGCCCATATATGATCATATATCTTTATACATATATTGATTTTTACATGGGATATTACAATTTCATGGTCGTTTGTTACTGGAATGATGGAAATAGCCAAAAATTTGCCAATTATATTGCAGACGTTGTAAAAAAAATTATTCTGATCCTGCAAGTTAAACATATCGTTGGGTATCTTATATCTTTATATAGTTATATTTTTATTTTGTCACGAAATTTAAAACTTTTTACTTTTTGGGTTTTTAAATTCAATTCTATCCAAAAGCCAGACAAAACTCCAGGTCTTGTTTAAAGTTTTTATTATAATGCAAATTGCATTTTCGCACGTGCATTATAAAGCCAACATCAACAGCAAACAACAGGAAAAATAGAAGAGATAAAGTTAAAACAAAAAAAAAATTACAGATAAAGTCTTACGAAATAGTTGCAAAATAGAAGTAAAATCAACAAAAATATGCTGATGCCAAAAAATTTGTATATTTTTTTGTAGTAATTTGAATACCCTACAGCATTGTTTAAGTATGTCTGATTGACGGAGATGGTCATTCTTTGGATAATAAATAAGATTTCAAAATATGGAATAGAATTTAAAATACATCACTGATAATAACTGATTCATAATAATACGAAAATTTGTCAAATAAACAAAAATTTTAGTAAAATAAACGAAAATTAATTTCTTTTACTAAATTTTTTGTTGTTTTTGCATTTATTTCGTAAATTCGCTGATTTCATTAATTTTAATATATATATTGTTTTTTTAGCAGTTCTCTATTTTTCACTGTAAAATTTTGAAGAGAGTTCGAGGTTGGGCGCCATTGATATCATATTAAAAATAAAAATGTACAAAAGCTCACAATGCCTTCACAACTGCATTTAACGAAAATACTCACACAATAATCTCATTTATTATTTCAATAATTATACATCTTTTGTATTCGATAAGTGGCGCTAGAGTCAAGATACTTCGATAAATTATACTTGCCCAGCAAAAAAAATGGTAGTCATTCTGTGTCTTTCATTGCTTCCTAAACTTCAGTTGACATTCTTTTATGATTTCCAAAAGAATTCATGTGTTCATATTTCAAATGCAGTGATCTGGATATAAACCCGATGCATATCTTAAAAAATCACTATTCATTACTTCTAAAACATAAGTTATAGTATATCGTATATATATTTTTTTTTTTTTTTTGAATCTAAAGCATTTATTCAAATTGAGAAAATAGTTCTGATGAACTTTTTCAATTTTTTATTTCATTAGGGTTAGAATTTATGCAGCTTTGAAATTTTATAAAAGTTTTGAAAAATCAAGAAAAACTGATTTTTTGACCTTTCATTGAAACTAGCTGGCCTTTCATTTGCATTTTTTCAGCCTTAAATTTTTATGACGCATTTTTGCATTATTTTTATTATTTAACGCTACACCATTTCCAGGTTTAATTCAGAATTTACCAAAATAATTTTAAAATTGTGTAAAAATTATTTCAAATTGCCCAAAAATGTTTTAAAATTGTGCAAAAATTATTTAAAATCGTTTAAAAATATTTTAAAATTGTTTAAAAATGTTTCGAAATTGTACAACCAGTTTTTAAATTATTCAAAAATATTTTAAAATTTGTCTAAAAATTTATTAAAAATTTTGAAAAATGTTTCAAAACTGCTTTTTCACTAATGCAGAATTATTTATTTGTTTTAATAAAAAGTATTTGTATATCAATGCATAAATTTCGCTTCTTTAAACTTATTTTTCTGCATTTTTATGAATTAAATTTTCATTAAAGCTTAAATATTACAAAGTATATGAACATTTTCCACTCATGCATCAGAATACCTAATCATTGTATTATCATTGCTTCCTTAGAGTAAAGTATGAGTAATGATAGTAGCTATATTTGAATACTTCCATCCTATGACACGCTAATGTTAAATTCATCGATGAAACCATCAGAAAAGAAGTGATGCCTTTGCAATAGTAGTGATGCTTTTATTGCTTCTTTGGCAGCTTCATTTTTGATGCTCATATTAAAGATTAACCTGGTAAACTTTTACAAGAGTCGATATATTTATAAAAATATGAACTTCAGTGAAGGCCTGGCATAATAAAAAATATACTGCTTAATACTTCATATCATAGTGATTGTAGTGCTTTTAGACAGTCTTTACTTTCCTGCGTATAATCTCTTTTTCCCCCTTATTTTATACATACATTTTCTAACAAGTCTGCTTTTTTTATTCTATTTTTTACTACTGCATAGTTGTTATTTCTTCAATAATATTTTCATAGCCAGCAGAAGAATATTTACATAAACAGCTATAAAATTTATATTACTAAAGCTGCAAATAACTACATGCATTCAGTTTAATATTAAAAAAAAAAATAAAACTAAAGTTAAAAAATTGTACATCCTCTCCGTAGTCAAATAATTTCAATTATGGTATTAATTTATGGAGTTGAGAATAAAATAGAGTTTATTAAAATTAACAAATAACTAGGTGGGATTTGAAAGATGCAAAATGTTATTATAAAGGAGTAAAAAGAAAAGAATAACTATTTAAAATAATCTTCAAAAAAAAAATGACAGATTCCTGGAATACTTTTTGATTACAAAAAATATCAGTGTTTTTATCAGAATAAGTACTTTTCTTCTTTTTCTATGTATTTAACAATAGCTATACTTCATGTCATTCCTACCCATCTCCCCCTCCAAATATATCAAAGTTAATTTATTATCGAAATAGCCTAAAAATTCACCTTGTAGTCTCACAGACAGTAAATGACAGACAACTTACTTTGAACTTTGCTTAGTTTATACCTTAAATCGTACAACCAACCCCCTTTTACACAGTCAACGAATTGTAATGCAACACAAATTCAAATAACTTCAGGCCATTTATTAAACGCATGCTTCGCTGCATACACAATAAATTCATTGTATGAATGTTTAATAAAACAGCAAAGTATACTCCAAAAGAATTTCAAAGAAATACCAAAAGAAACCAAGGTTAATGGCAAAGAGAATTTAATATAAAACAAAACTAGGTGTAAGAATACAAATTTTATAAATTTAAAATGAAAATTCTACAAATCAATCTTAAATGGAAATTCAACAATTTAAAATATTTTTTAATACATCTACAATGAATATTAGAATTAATCACATGTCTTTAACAAAAATACTCATAGTGCTACAGTGCGTATGAGTATTATTTATTTCTTAATTATTGTTACTCATACGTAACGTGGGCGGCTGTTGTTTAAAACAAGAGTGGTTGGTGTTAAGGCAAAAATGAAATTTTGTTTCATAAATCGTTAATTGCGTCTGCGATTTTCTTATTCTGGACAGGGAGCTGTGGAGGGATGAAAAAATATTGTCGCTTCTAATTGAATTCATTTCTACGATGATGGGTCCAAACTAGACAGGAGAACTGGTTTAAGTTTCTTTAATGGGGATCTGGCAATAGGAATGTGCTTTCGGCTCCTGAACCACAACATAATTTTTTAGGCGGAGGTTGTGTTTTAAACTTCGAATGATTAAGGCTGCAAATTGAAGACGATTTTGAACTGCAAGAGGGTAATGAACGCTTATTCTGCCAGGGGACGTCTGAGGTTGATCTGGGTACTATGGAGTGGAGGAGAATTAGAGGGCTTGTCAGCTGGCCAGGGATGAATCTAACATGATCTCAGTTAACGTTTAAAGTCCGATAAATCCGAATTCGGATAGCGGAACGTAGCTTGGACGTGCACAAGAAGATCTGGAATGCGGAATTATGTTAGGGCGATCACAAAGGTGTGTGGGCTGGGGAAGAGGGAACGGGCTTTACATGATGAGAATTTTCACAGTACACTCAACACTAAGATTACATTTTTCGAAATTGGGAAGTATTGACTCTGTTGTGTGAAGGGCATGTGGGGAGGACGATGAGACTCTGGAACACTTAACATGTTTTTGCCCATTTTCCATAAGGAGTAGAGTAAAGCATTGACACAGCGACGTTGTACCGTCAATGGGGTGCTTAAGGGGGGTTGATTTGCGAAAATTGAAGGGATACCTGATCATAAAGGCCGAATGGTCTTTCGTTTTGCGCTATATTTTTAAAGAATAAATAATTTTCTAAATTTTTCTTAATCAATAGAAACCCTGCGGAAAAAGAACCTATTCCAGGACACGTCACGTGACCGATTCATTGTGATAGGGACCAAACACGGGATCGGTTCTTTTATATAAAAATCAGGTCACTTTAACATGGGGTTGTTCTAGGAGGGGGTCAATTGCCCTCTGTGACATGTCACAGCACTGCTCTAAAAGAACGTATCACACAACTAACCCAAAAGAGCGTATAACAGAACCAACGCAAAAGAGTCTGTCATGACTTTTAAACCGGTCACGTGTTAGGTACTTTAGGAAGCTATCGCGGGACAGGTCCCAATTCCCAACTGACCCCTTTTTTCTCGCAGGGAAGGTACCACAAAACTTGAATCTTAAGATATTAAAAAAAAAAAATTTAAAATATTCGCATTATTGTGACATTTTTTATAGAGGAATTTTTTTATTTTTAGCCTTTTTACACCATATTAAAAAATAAATATTTGCAACCACATAAAAAGTAAAAATTTTAAATATTACGTATGATCAATATTTTAATTCAATATTACTCATACGTAAAAATATTAAAATTCAGGCTATATCTGTTTACAAGTACACAAATTTTTTATTCGCGATAGAAACATATTTGCAGGATTCAAGGCCCATCAATAATTGACTTAAGTGACTTAAGTTTTATTTCAAAATAAAACGAAATTTTAGAAATATAAATTTTTAATTTTAAAATATTTTGAATTTCCGTTTCAACCGACATCTAGCTTAACTCACTTTGGCCAATTCTATTTCTACCTTTAAACCTTAACTGCTGCACCATTTACATACGCTAAAAATTTTTCTAACAAATAAAAATATTTAACTTTTTATACATATTCAGTATTTAACTTAACAAAGGTGTTTGGGGGTATTTAAAATTCGTTTCAGTCCAATAAAACACTCCAACACCTCTACCTTCTATTTACTATTTTATCAAGTGCAACTTCAAATTTTAAATCATGTTCAAATCGTAAAACAAGTATAGTTTTTTGTTTTCAGAAGAAGAAAAAATAATAATTTATTGCTAAACTAAGTTTCTTTTTGAGCTCTAACCTTTCCTATATGGAAGGGAAATATCCACACAAAAAAAGGCGTTCCTAACGACAAAATTCTTTTGAATTTCTAAAAGAAATGGCAATCAAACCAAGCATATTCAATTGGACACCCTTATGTACAACCTAGAGGGATGGAAACAAAGAAGGAAAAAAAAACTTTTGAGACAAGACAAGTTTTGTTGCGTTAGCTTTAGCTTTAGTTGAAAAGCGAAATGATTAATGTAACTAGAGGGAAGAAAAGTAAAAGGACATAACAAGTCATGTGAAAAGGAAAAGTTGGGGGATTTAGTCAAAAGAATAAATATTTATAGTTTATGAATTTGGAAGAAAAAAAAACAGTTAAACTTTTAAATAAATAAAAAAATATATATATTTATGTATATTTAAATTATTATATTAAAGTTTAATATAAAGTTTGGAAATATTTCTACCTTTAATATAAATACTGCATTAACTACAAAATTGTTTAAAGCCAATACACCATAATGAGTCTAGTTTTAAGTAAGTTTTTAGTTTTTGTTGATAGTACATCTACATCTAAATAACAATAATGATAATGATCAACTTTTTTATCGTAATCATCAGCACCATTTTCTTTACTATAATGGCCACAGCATAGAATTCATAGTGATATTTCAAAACAATTTAAACTCGCCCTCTCTACCTGAACAAAAAAAATAAAAAAAAACAGGACAACTAAAACTAAAAAAGTTATTAAATTTTTAAGTGACTGTTCCCATATAGTACATAGAAATATAAAACTATTTGCTTTTGTTGTTCTACTGCCATAGCCACAACAACATTATTATCAACAACAACAACAACTTTATACCTATCACCATAATCATCCTCATGGTCGTCGTCATAGTAATCATCATTAACATCATTATCATCACCACCATAACTAAGCCATTGTACATTTCTAACAATATGTACATGGACTATAGTTTTATTTTAAATACAAAACTTTAAATGAAAACAACTTTTGTATACTATAGTTTTCTCATAGGGGTTTCATATTATAGTTGGAGCCATCGTTGGGATCATATATAAAATCAGTCAGCACCTGTTACGGTGAGCTAAAGATTTAACAGAATATTTAAGGAAGAAAAGCTCAGAGAAAAAAAATAATAAAAAGTCTAGATAAAAATTTTGGTCAAGCTATTTAATATTTGTAAACACATTGTTTAAAACTCACAAAAGCTTTTAATTAAGCTCAAGTTTTAAAGAAACCAAAAAACCTTAAGAAAAATTTTTTAGAAATAAAATAATAATCTTATTCTTTTAAATTGAGTCTAAGATCTCTCCACAATGGGTGAAATATTTCCCTGAAGAAGTCACCCAATGTGGAGACGAAATATTGGAAGAAGAAAATAAATAATCATTATTTTTGTAAAAAGATCTTAGACTCAATTTAAAAGAATAATATAATATAATATTGAAGATCGAATGAAATAAAATAAAATAAAATAATAATATTTAATTGTTTATCAATAACAATTGCTTCTTTATAATACAAAAGTTAAGCTGGATTTATAATAAATTATAATAAAGCTTTTAGAAGACAAGGGTTTTTAAGAATTAGATTTCATTTCTAATCAATTGCAAGTAAGCTTTTGTAAAGCTAAAATACAACGAGAATAAAAGCTTTTAAAAAAACTTATTTAAAAAAGTAAACTTTATAATTTTGTTAAAACTTTATAAAAGCTGTAGATAAATCTAAGGTTTATTGGTTCTCAATAACATTTGATTCTGCATATAAAATTTGACATTTTATACAAAATCAAAAATTAGTTTGAATTTTTGATAAATTATAATAAAGCTTAACAAAAAAAAAACCAAAGCTCAAGTAATGGCGAGGATTTTTAATTCTAATCAACTGTAAGTTAGCTTTTATATGGCTACAATATAAGCTTATAAAAAAGCTTCCCATATCATTAAAATATGTAAGTATTTAAATATACTTGAATTTTTTAACTTCGGGAAAGCTGTTCCAATTAAGCTTTAATAATATCAAAGCTTATGTAAAATTTTTTGACTGATTCCCAATAGCAATCGGTACTTACCTTGCTAATCAATTGCAGGTAAGCTTTTGTAAGGCTGAAATACAACGGGAATAAAAGCTTTTAAAAAAAACTTTCAATATCTTAAAGGTGTGTAATTATTAAAAAAAAAAAAAATAAATATATACTTTATAATTTTTTGAAACTTTAGAAAAGCTTTTCAATGTATATAAAACTTAAGTTAATTGGTTCTCAATAACAATTTATTCTGTATATAAAATTTGATGTTTTATACAAAATCAAAAATCCGTTTGAATTTTTAATTAATTATAATAAAGCTTTACAAAAAAAGCTAAAGCTCAACTAATGGTGAGGGTTTTTAATTCTAATCAATTGTAAGTTAGCTTTGTAATGTCTACAATATAAACCAAAGTATAAGATTTTTCACAAAAGCTTCCCATATCCTTAAAATATGTAAGTATTTAAAGTACTTAAATTTTTATACTTTGGAAAAGCTGTTCCCTAGAAAAGCTGTTCCAATTAAGCTTTTATAATATCAAAGCTTATGTAAAACTTTTTGACTGATTTCCAATAGCAATCGATACTTTATAATACAAAATCGAGAAATTAGTAAGAATTTGTTTTTAATTATAAAAAAGCTTTAAAAAAACTCAAAGCTTAACTGCAAAAAAAGCTTTTTTAGGAAATCGGTTATCGTTTCTAATCAATTACAAGCCAGCTTTTATAAGATTAAAACACAATCAGAGTCCCAGCTTTAAAAAAGTAGGTTTCAAAAGCTTTTGCATTAGGTAGTCACAATGAATCTGTTTTGTTTTTAAAAAGAATAATAAAGCTTTTAGAAAAACTTAAGCAGTCCACTAAAGACGAGAGTTTTAAGAAAATTTGTTTTCTTTTAGAAACCCTTTGCGAATAAGCTTTTATAAGGCTAATTTTCTTAAAAAAATCCTTCACTATCTAAAATATTTGTTCGCTTAAATGAAATGGATTGAGAAATATGTGAATAAGGAAGTAACTTTTGTTTCTTTCTCCATATAAAGTACTCAGAAAAGTACCCAAAAATGTACCATAAAAATGCCTTAAAAAATCCCTTTCCATACATTCTCAAATTATAGCTTATGTTGTTATTATGTTAACTACGATGGGACTTTTAAAATTATTGATTTGATCTATATTTATTTTCCTTTATTCGATCTTCAATATTATACTATATTATTCTTTAAAATCGAGTTCAAGATCCTTTTTATAAAAAATAATAATAATGATTATTTATTATTTCTTTCTTTCCAATATTTCGTCACCACATTGGGTGACTTCTTCCCTGAAGAATAATAGTATTATTGATTTGAGTTTATATTGTAGTACTAAAGAAAACACATTTTCAATTCAAGTTAAAAATCATAATTCGATTTATAATTCTAGTCCAGTGACTTGAGCTAAGAAATCAAGATTTGAGTTAGAATTTCAGTACAACATACCTACGGCTCAAAATCAGTTTATAATACGAGTACTAGTAAAGTTTTTGGTGCCAAAAAATACATTAGTGGTACCAACAAACATTTTAAATGCAAAGCTAATTTATTGTACTAAATATCTATGAAAAACATTTATTTAAATACCTTTTTCACATTATGATTTCTAAAATTTAGTACCAACATTTTTGTGATTTTTATTTAATTGTTAATTTGCTAATTTACACGAACACACATTTTTCTATGAGTGTTACATTAAGACTATGTATAAGCGCTTAAGGCAAATTGTAAAGTTTTAACTCTGGCGTTTTTTTATTATTTTTATATTTGAAAACTCTACTTCATTTGCTGGAATTAATTTTTTTTTTCTCCAAAAGGAAGTATAACCTAGTTAAAGGAACTTGATATCTAATTAATGTAAATACGTAATTAATTTTCTGAGCTTACTATTGCTGTAAATCAGTTCAAAATATTTTTTGCTAATTTTAAAATTTGTACTAAAATAGTAATAAATTTATGGATAACTTATTTCAGACTTTTAAATTTAAAAAGTTACTAAATCTCTTAGCATACCTTCCCCTGCTTAATGCACATTTAAGAGTTTTTTTAGTTTTCTCCATCAGTATATTTTTTCATCATCAAAATAAATATGAAAAAAAAAGAATGCAAAACTTTGCAATTTAAACGGAAATTAGCTCAAATTATGTATATGATGATGTTGTTGTCGATTTGTGCTTTGCACAATTGTCATTTATGAATACTACATTTTATATAGTTTTCGTTTTTTTTTCTCTTCTCTTTTATATGAAAAGTTATTTAATTTAAATTGCATTGTTGGGGTTAAAGTTATTGGGATTTATATTTTTTTATCCGAAAAAAAAAAAATAAATAAAAGTGAATTTACTAATAACTTTTAAAGTACATACATAGCAATTAATTTTCTAGTTTATTATTAATTACTTAAATTGAAAATTTGTGGAAAATCTTCAATTGAAGTGGAAAAGTTGCTTAAAATAAATTATGCTATTTAAAAAGGGTGAAATATTAAATTTGATGTAAAAAAATATTGAATTTTTATTAGGTTAAAGGAGATAAAATATATAAAAAAAGCAAAGCAAAATGATCTTTTAATGTTTGAAAAATTAGCGCCCCGGTAGGCTAGTTGGTAGCGTGCTAGCTTATCAGTGCGGGGGTCGTAGGTTCGATTCCCACCAGAGGCTCTGGTCTGTTTTCGCTAAAACGAGCTGAAAGCCTTCGTTGCTAGTGCTCGGTTAGGGTATTAAAATATAATTTGTAATTATATGTTTAATAAAATAAAAAAATAAATAAATAAATAAATAATAATGTTTGAAAATAAACTTAAAATTTCAGATAATGATTTCCTGTCTCAAGATGGGCGCCATAATGTAACGTTCTCCAAAGGTGTTTTCTTATTAAAACTTAGAAAAAGGTAAGTACGGCGCCCAACGCGGAACACAAACAATTCTTTTGTAATTTTTTATGATTTATGGCAGCAGTTTTGTATTAAATTAAAACAAAAAACTAAGGTTAGTTTTTTGACCATGTTGCAATTCCCAAAGGTAATGTTTTGGTTGAATAGAAATGGCTAAAGTGGCACACGGTAACCCTAGTAACAAAAAGGCGTCTATAATCATTAAATATCCTCATCCAATGTGAGCACAATCGTTCTTAAAAAATTTTCTGGAATTGCACAGTTATAAATTTAGTGTGTGTTACAAGGCAAAGAACTGGAATAGAAAATAAAATATTTTTCAAGCACTGTAACAACGAGTTTTCCCCCCGTCCGGCTAACTCAAGAAGGTAGAGATCGTCACTGTCATTTATTTGTTTCAGTGTATAACTATAAAATTAACCAAGAGAGCGAGTTACCAAGAGAATTCCAATAGTGGCACAGATGATTTTGTAGGACCTTGAACCATCGTGACTTTCTGGCAAGACAACAACCCGGGACGAAACGGGACGTTACCTCTGTTGCCCTGTGACTAAGGGAGGACTTCGATTATGGGAGGACTGTACGCTGCCTCTGTTGACTTCAATTAGAAGAGGACAACGTCCTAGGACGGCACGTTTCCTCTGTTGCGCACGGTTACTCTGTTGACTTCGATTAGGAGAGAACAACATATTAAGACGGCATGTATCCTCTTTTGAACACCATTCCTCTGTTGACTACAATTAAGGGGGGT